>RJWJ010042525.1:0-13005 GCA_004363605.1 Indri indri | reverse complement strand
TTGTTTTCAGGGCTCTCAGGCAACATCTGGCCCCTAAACATTCAGAGTTCCTGGGCTTCCTCCAAATCTAGGGAAGCAGTTGAGAAAAAAATTTGTCCAACTGTTCCGTAACAGTTAAAATCAGTAATTTTAAAAGATACATTAGAAAAGAAAAAGAAATAAAAGACATCCAAATTGGAAAGAAGTAAAATTATCTCAACCAAGAGATAATAGGATCTTATATGTAGAAAACCCTAAAGATTTTGCACACACACACACACACACACATACACACACACTACACATACACTTTTGGAACTAATAAATAGACTCAGTAAAGTAGCAGAATGCAAAATCAATATGCAAATATCAGCCTAATTTCTATAAACAATGGACAATCTCAAAGGAAATTTCTAAAAATTTCATTTACGAGAGCATCAAAATAAAATAGTTAAGAATAGCCTAAGATGACAAAAATTTGAACACTGAAAACTTCAAAAGATTGCTGAAAAATGCCAAAGACATAAATAAATGAAAACACACCCCATGTTCATGAATTGGAATATCTAATATTGTTAGAATGAACCCAGAAATAAAGCCAAATACCTACAAGCACCTGATTTTTCACAAAGCAGACAAAAGCATGCAATGGGAAAAGGACACCCTATTCAATAAATGATGCTGGGAAAATAGGACAGCCTCATGCAGAAGAATGAAACTGGATCCTTATCTCTCATGATGCACAAAAATTAACTCAAGATGGATTAATGACTAATGGAAGACCAAATACCACAAAAATATTAGAAGAAAACCTAGGAAAAACTATCTTTGACATTGGCCTAGGTAAAGAATTTAGGCCTAATATCCCAAAAGCAAATAGAACAAAACTGAAAATAACTAAATGGGAGGTAAATAAACTACAATCTTCTGCAAAGCAAAAGATAGAATCAACAGAGTTTAAAAAATAATCTATGGATGGGAGCAAATATTTACAAGCTATATATCTGACAGTGGCCCGATATCTAGAACCTACAAGGAACTCAAACAAATCAGCAAGAATAAAACAACCTCTTTATAAAGTGAGCAAAAGACATGGCCATTTTTGAAAAGAAGGAAACAAATGGCCAACAAACATATGAAAAGTGCTCAACATCACCAAACATTAGGGAAATAATGTATTTGGATTTCCTATCTAATCCAGATATAAAAGTATAATCATTTTCACTGTCAGAATAAATTCTAAAGATTTATCTTCTCACCTTTGGACAACCCAGAGTCAGGCCATTTGGGAAAAAAAATGACATATTTCTTCTTCATTCCATGCAATAAGGTAAAGTTAGGTAATAATAAACACAATGCTGACCATTAGCAATTAGTTATTTTAAAAAGAATTGATAAAAAATGTGTAAGTGAAAAGGCAGGGAGAATGATACTCTATAAAACCTGTGTTTTAATTTTATATTTATTTTTCCAAATATCAAATTTTAATTTTAGAAAACATGTTTCTAGACTAAGATATTTAAAGCCTCCAATTTTAGAAAGAATCTTGAGGGACTTTTATGATTCGATTTAAGATTCAGAAACAGTTCCAACATGGAATAAAGAAATGTCTAAAGTAACTTCATTCTTCTACATCATTTGTGACATTTTTCTTTCATAGAAAGGTGTCTTTGCAGTTGAAAAGCCAGCTATGATCTACAGGGAATGCTCTCGACTACAGTAGACAATTAAAAAGATAGCAGTCATTTTAAGTTTTCATTTCAAACTTCAAAACTCTGGACATATTTTAAATAATATATATTTATGTGATTTATAATTCATTTACTCCTTGGTGTAGGTTTAATGCTATATTTAAAGCTCCCAAGTCCTTGCACAAAATGTACCCTCTGATTTTTTATTGCCAAACTTTGATCAAAAGCCTCTTTGAGAGAAATTTATGGACAGAATATGAAGGGCATCATCATTTATTTTTCTAATTTATTTATTATGCAAATAACAAGCTGGAATTCCACAAAGCTGAAACTTAGATCTCATTGTTTTGCATCTCCTCTTTTTTTTTTTTTTTTTTTTTTTTTGAGACAAAAGTCTCACTCTCTTGCCCAGGCTAGAGTGAGTGCCGTGGCATCAGCCTAGCTCACAACAACCTCAAACTCCTGGGCTCAAGTGATCCTTCTGCCTCAGCCTCCCGCGTAGCTGGGACTACAGGCATGCACCACCATGCCCGGCTAATTTTTTCTATATATTTTTAGTTGTCTGATTAATTTCTTTCTATTTTTAGTAGAGACGGGGTCTTGCTCTTGCTCAGGCTGGTTTTGAACTCCTGAACTGAAACAATCCGCCTGCCTCGGCCTCCCAGAGTGCTAGGATTACAGGCGTGAGCCACCGTGCCCAGCCTACATCTTCTCTTATACCTCACCCCCACAATATTACTTTTTCTGACTTAGGCTCTGAAATTACATATAATATGAATTAAAGAAGTCTACAAAACCTATTGTTCCATCATTTAGGTACATTATAGCACATATTGACTAACATTTTATTCCTCCACATAGAAATCCTTTCAAAAAATTTCAACAGTTTTAAGTGCCAGAAAAAAAACTTTACTTTGGTCAATTATTACCTGTTTCATTTATTTGCCAAAATTGTATTGCATTCCCAATATGTGTTGGATACAACATTATGTTCAGTGTACTCATCAGAGTAGACAAAAACAGATCCTTAGCTGTTAGGGTTTAATTCCAGAGCAGAGACATAAAATCAATAAATATATAACAACGACAGATAGCATTTAATTATAAGCAGAAAAAAATAACTAGGATAAGGAAATAGGCAAGAAGGAGATTGAGGTCCTTTTTTTTTTTTTATACAGTTTAGTAAGAAAAGACTTCTGGTCTTTGAGCCATAAAACAAGCAAGAAAGATATTTAAATACCAGAATGAAGTGTGTTTCATGTTTCTGAAAAAGCAAGTGTTGGGTTCTTGATTTAGGAGATTTTGTGAGGTGTTTGAGAATTACGGAAAGGTCATTGTGACTGGAGTGGAGTAAAGATGGGAAACGTGTTAAATGAGCCATTGTAACGTTCAATAACCAGCTAATGTATGGAAGCACAGGTTAGAGTAAGAAGACTATATGTTATTCTAAGGGTTTTGGGAAACGTTGGAGGTTTTCTGGAAAGAAATTACATAGTATTAATATATGCTCATTTTTAAAGGATTGTACTTCTGTGTGGATAACATACTATGCTTATATGAAAGAATACAGTCATGTATCCCTTAACGACGGGGATGTGTTCTGAGAAATGCATCCTGATGCAATTCTTCATTGTGCAAACATCACAGAGCGTACTTACACAAACCTAAATGGGGTAGCCTGTTGCACACCTAGGATATATGGTATATAGCCTATTGCTTCTAGGTTACGAACCTTTACAGCACGTTGCTGTAAATATTGTAGACAATTGTAACACAATGGTAAGTATCTGTGTATCTAAACACAGAAAAGGAACAATAAAAATATGGTATTATAATCTAATGGGACCACTGTCTGTCAAACATGTGGTCTGTCATTGACTGAAACTTCATTATATGGCATATGACTATACTTAAAAGTGGAAAGAGAAGACCAATTAGAAAGCCACTTCAATAGTCCACATGCAAGTAATTGGTGGCTGGTGCTCATGTGAAACAAAATTGTTTAGTTTCAAGATATGTTTTGGATATCCTGTTCTTGGGAATTTGGCATGACTTTCATTTTGTTCAATGTTAATCATATAAATTACACTGATCCATGTTTTACTTTAAAAACTTAGAGGAGAATAATAAAATATTGTTGCTCAAGTTTACATTGTGTGGTACTAAATTTCCCCTTTTCCTCAATCTTTCATAGATCTTGTGCTTGTGATATTTATTTTTCAGACTTTAAGAGATTACTATTTTTACATTTTATCACAATTATCATGGTAAATTAAATTAAAGCCTTTATGAAATTCAATGAGACCTAAATAAAATTTTTTAAAAACTAGTATTTTAACGTTGATATTTGAAAGAAATATGATTAAATTTTGAGGCAGATTATGTCTTGGCAGACCTAACTTCTTCCAATGGGAATGCTAAAAAAAAAATAAACAGCAACTGTTTGAGACAGATTACATAACTGAGTTATTTTGTTTATTTTGACTTTTTACTATGTTTTATACATGGTTTTATGGATAGCTAAAACAAGTTATTAAGATTATTATAAATATTAATTCTAATATACACTGAAATAAATTTTCATTTCCCAATTAAAATAAATATCAACTCTATTTGCAATTTAATTAACTTTTCTGATACCTCAAATGATTTGTTCATTTACTGACAAAATAAAAATATCTGAAATTCTACCATTACTGTTCAAATGAAAAAGAGAAATGACAAAACCATCATAAAGATACGCTGATCTATAAAATATAGCTTGCAAATATATTTAAAAATAATATTATACTAATTCATCATTTCCATTAGAGTAGCAATTATTTGCTTATTTTACTGTATCCATTTTACCTTTCTTATTTTTGTACAGTGCTGTACATAAGATTATCATGTTACTTTTTATACTGCTAAATGGAGCTGGTATGTGCAAATAAACATGTAACCATAACTATGACTTCATGTTGTGTCAGTAGATATCCAGCAATAAACAGTTTATTTTGCCTGAAGAAACAAGCTCTTGGAAACTTAACTGAAGCATACATTTCTTTATAAACATTTAAAACATAAAAGACTATAATTCACTAAATTCTGATGTTTTGAATCTTAATGTCAAAGACAAAGTAACAGTAGAACATTCAAGCAAATTTTTCTGCAAGTGGTTTAATCTGACAGCAGATTAAAAACACTTATCTCCCTATGTAAATGTTGCAATGCAATCATCAACATACTGTCAAGATATTAAATACAAAATGCTATCTCATCTGCCTGCAAAAGAGTTTGACATTGCTAATGTTAATACAAACTTCATGATATAGTGTCTAACAAAATAACAGTGAAAGTTACTCTAAGATTTTTAAGATTATTGCAATGTCTTAATATTTACCATTGCCAATACAAATTGCTGGAAATTGCTGATAAACGTAAAATATTAGAACACTAAGAAAACATTACTGATAGACTATTAATGCATATCACTTTTCCATCACTTTTCAGTATAACACGTTATAATGATTGAAATTTTCTTTTCTTTTCTTTTCAGAATATTACAGGGGTACAAATGCTTTGCTTAAATTGCCTTTGCACCACTGGAGTCAGAGCTACAAGCCTACCCAGGTCCCAGAGAGCACACACTGCACCCGTTAGGTGTGAATTTACCCATCCCTTTTCCGTCCTCCCACCTGCCTGATGCCCGATGAAATTTTCTGATGTTTGTGCGAGGACCTCTATTTCATCTACCAATCATCCATGTCTTATTATTAATATATGTCTTTACTAAATTAGAAAGATCTATCAAAATATTCTTTACAATGAATTTCAATAGAATTACTCCTGCTAATGTATTGATATTTTTCTTCAATATTAATAGTCATCTATAATGACCAACAGTCTTTCAGCAGCTGTATGCAATACGTAAACTATTAACTGTCTCCCAATTTATTAATACCTTCTAGATCTCTCATTCCAGAGCACAACCTTGCTGAGGTCCGCATCCATTCTTATTTGATTAGTCTCTGCTTCCTCAGCACCATTCTTTTCTTCAACCAACACAACTCCCACACTGTATGAAATGCAGCAGTATAAATGCCGGTATTTCATATCTGACAACACCCGTGTTCACAGTTCTTTCACTAAGTCAGTATTACCTAGTAAAACTGTTCAAACCATTTTGCATTCTATGCTTCTTAGACACTGATTATAACCTAATTCTTTGGCCTTTTCTTTCCACTATTTTTTTCACAAATTCTTCTCTCCGTTTACACTGAAATATTTTTTTATGGATATGAACTATATCTACACAATTCAATACTTTAAATTATTTCCTATAACATATACGAATTTTTTCCTGGAAAATATCTTACCATTTGTCACACTTTAGCTAAAGTGTTACCATTAAGTTTGCCTGAGACCTCGAAAAATCTGTGGTGAAATGAATCTATCTTTTCTTTGTATGCCAAGGATATAGTCTTCCAATCCATCCACCTTGCATTAAGGTCATTTATTTTTAATATTCTGTTTTCTTTCCATATTGAACTACTTAGAAGAGGTGACATGTCTGACTCAAGTCTGAATTCCCTGTATCCTGGGAAAATTTCTTGCAATTAATTATTTTTGACCAGAATAGAGAATATATTTATTATGTTATTAATATTAGTAGTATTTTGTTTTATATTTAAGAGCTTTCTTAAACTGATGTTTTAAAGATTTTTAACTATTATCAATTTTTGTTAAATGTTTAAATATTTTTATATTAGGTGGTTAAAATATTAGGCTGTTTTTTGCCAAATTTGACAAACATACCAATCCAAGGAAAGAAACATTCATTGGTTTAAGTTGGCATACTGCATACATATTGATTGATCTAATCAAATATAGTTCTGGAAAAGTTAAATATTGATGACATATAAGATATTGTTTTTATTCTTGATCATCCTGATTGTATTTTAATTCAGGCTTAGGTAATCCTGCTCATTATACATATGTAGATATTATTCAACATCTCTTATGGACCAGACATATGCTAGCAATTTGGAATGTCACATCTAAAATACTGAGATCTTAGCCCTGAAAGCCCTAAGAATCTAGAGGACACAAGCAATTCTTCAATTTCAGTGAGAAATGATAAGTATTATGCTACACCGTTTAACACCTATTGGGTGCTTATTATGGACCAGGACCTATTAATATGTTAAGTTAATTATAGGCATCATACTTTAAAATCACCATGATAGGGTGTTTATTACTATCCCACACCTTATCAATGATAAAACAAGCCTTAGACTGTTTTAAGACATTAATCATAAGGCGATAAAACTGCGAAGTTTTTCCCCACATTTTAGATAACAAAATTCAACATGAAACATCAACTAGAGGCAAACATGAGGTAGAATTCTATGGCATGGGAGTTCCACAGGTGCAGAAGGTAATGATATTAAATATGTTTGAGAGGGTCCACAGTCTTATAGTTTAGGCCTGTTTTTGGACTTGTCTTCTTTCATAGCCACTCTAGCTCTTGCACACACCATGGTGGCAAAGTGCCTGTAATCACTCAGATTCTCCACTGACTGTAATGCAACCTCCAGGAATTCTTACTTGGACTGAGAAATCAGACTCAAGTTTCCAAATTTCGTCAAACTTGACACTTAAAAATATAGTGAGCAATTATTTGAAGAGAATTAATAGTTTGAGAACACTAAAGTCAATAAAATTAATTCTTGAGAATTAATTTGTTATATTAACTAAGATAGTTAATACAGAGAATAAAATATAAATACTGACATAAATATGATTACAACTTGGAGAAAAACTGAAAAGTATTATGTTCATTAAAATAAATGAACAAAACATAGTGCTATAAAATCTGATAACTTAATCACATGATGCCAATTTTTAAACTTCACTAATAAATAGATTGAATAACAGAACCAGACACAGGCTGAAGATTGAAGTCAGTCGTTGGAAGAGCTAACTTAAAATTTTCCCTAAAATACAGGACAAAGGAGAAAAAAAGAAAAATATGAGTGAAATATTGAGTGACGCCAACAAAATATCCAGCAATCTCAATATCTTTTCCAATAGGTAGTCTTAAAGATGAGAATAAAATACCAAAGGCTTTTTATTAATAAAGAAATAAGTTAATGATTGTGTCTCACTGTCCATTCCACTTAAATTCCTTCAATTTGGTATTTTACCATAATTGTTATTATTCGGCACACTATTGTCATCAGTCTTTGCACCTAGCCTATGCTCTTTGCACCTAGCCTATGCAGAGCCTCGAAGATATTTCCAAATATTCATCCATTCTCTTCATCTTTAGCAATAAAACCTTACAGTTTAGCTGGTCACATGTTTGTAAAGAGTAAAAACTGTATTTCCTAGACTTCTTTGTCATAGAACTATCTCCAAAACAGTGGGAACCAACAATCAGACTTTGGCAGATCTTTACTTTAAAAGAATAATAGTGCTTTTCACATCCTCATTTTTCTTCCTCCAGCTTTCTGGAACATGGTGGTAAGCCATTGTGGAGCATGACAAGAATTCAAAGTAAACATATTACAGTGATTTATAATTTTTGTTCTATTCTATCTCTATCATTAATATCTTAGCTATGCATATAAAGACACATAATTCAAAATATTTGTAACCACATTTACTACATTTGAAAGCGTGTTTTCAGATAGCAAAAAAGATAATATATAATTTTATACAGTTACAACTCAAAATGATTATTTCATTCATGTATTTCTTTCAAAATTGGCATATTAAATATAGATTTGAGGAAAAATATTTTTCTCACAACATGTATAAAATCAAATAGTCCACTAATGAATATGCTTCTTGATTTCAATGTTTTAATCCTGGATCTCTAGCTTTATGATGTTCTGTTAATCCCAAAATAATCAAACTAACCTCCTTATTTCAGATGGAGACAAAGAAGCATGTGACATGACATTAGAGGTGACCCGTATAGCTGCTCAACTCGGTTACTCTCATCACCCCAACATAACCCCAAATGCCCTATTTTCCCTTCCTGTAATATCTGTATAAATTTTTTTCTCTGTTTGAATCTTCAGACTTTATCACCTACACATGTAATACTGTTTGGCACTCTGCAACATATCACAAGATCCCTTGAGAAATTATATACATTTCTGAAAGAGAATAGAATGCAAGTTATGTGGGTCACAACAATTTATTTCAAGACCTTGTTATAGAGTAAGCTCAACTATGCTTGCTTCATGCAGACATGAGCAATGTCTCTGAAGAAATAAATCCCACAGTGGTTTTTAATGCATTAGAAAGTACACCAGAGCCTGATTTCAAAGCTGTCTTCCAAATCTCTGCATGGAACTGCTTCACAGATGAAGCCAACTCATAATGATGGCAATTTGCTATCTCAGTAACCTACCCTCCTAAATGTGATCTAAAAGGGGTCAAATTCATATTGTTCACTTTATAGTGAACAGTATCAGACTCAGCTCCAGGTGTACTTGTTTTTCAATTCAACATACTTGAAAGTGCACTTGATTTTAATCTAGCATTTTCTCTAAGGTATTTAGTATTCAGTTTAAACAAATATGTAAATAACTCAAAATATAAAGACATATAAAAGTAATTCTAGGTGATGTAAACAAATAATTATATATCTACTGAATTAGACTATCAATACATCTGTGTGTAATTATAAATACATAATTTAATTTGGCCTAGGCAAAATCATTATAACATTCTTAACGTGCTTCAGTCATGACCTTATGTATTTCAACAGAAATAACAATTTAAATAAAGTGATTTTATTTTATTATAATAGGTGCTAGCAGGGAAGGTATAAAGGACCGAAGAATTATCCTTGGAACAGAAAAGTGATTGTATCATGAAAGCTTACATATGTAATTTTAAGGGATTAAAACTTTAGAGGCAGAGGAACGAATGGGCTTTTAAAAATTTTGAATAGTGGGAGCTAAAAATATTGATCTCATGGATGCAATGCATAGAATGGTCGTTATCAGAGGCTGAGAAGGGTAGTGAAGAGGGGGAGATAAGGTAGGGTTGGTTAATGGGCCCAAATTAGAGTTGGGTGGAAAGAATGAGATCTAATGTTCAGTAGCATAACAGGATGACTATCACTAACAATAATTTATTGTATATTTCAAAATAAATAGAAGAGTAGATTAGGAATGTTCCCAACAAAAATAAATTATATATAAATGTTCAAGGTGATGGGAATCCCAATTACCCAGATTTTATCATTACACATTGTATGTTTGTAGCAAAATATCACATGTATCCCACAAATATGTGCAACTATTAATTACCCAAATTTGGTCATTACACATTGTATGCTTATACCAAAATATCACATGTACCCCATGAATAGGTAAAAATATTATGTATCTGTAAAAGTTAAAAATTTTAAAAAAATTAAAAATTTAAATAGAGTGATAGCTTAGGGTTTAGAAGAATCATTCCCTCTGTTGTTTTGAAGAATGAATAAATGACATGAAAACCAGTTAGGTGCTTGTTCAATAGTAATCTATCCAAGGATTTTTGACCTGCATTAAGTTACTGGCGTTGGGTCTGTAGATAGTGTTCATTCATATTCACAAAATCAGATGATTACAGAAATGTTAAAAGTGCAATCAAGTTTAGTCATGGAAAGATTATTCTTATCTTCAAAAATGCTGGTATTGGGCTAACCCATTTTAACAAGGATAAACCTCCTATGTGGCTTTCTGTTTAAGTACAACGAAGCACTTCAGAATTTTATGTTCTGTCATTTCTTGGAATTCAAGCTTGAAAAAATAGAATTTAATACTGAGCTATAAAAAATAAAAGGTTTGTATATATTTTCTAGTTATCTCTTTTGCGTTAAAAGTTTAAATCCAGGTTACAATGATTTTTTTTCCACAGATTTTATACCAAGAACCTCACAGCAACATAAACCAGCACATGGCCTTGATAATCACTGTGATGCCCAAATGATCTCCCTGCTTCCGCCTTTTGCCTCCTACAATGGGTTTTCAACAGAGCACTCAGAGAGATCCTTTAAAAATGAAGTCAGAACACATTGCCTCTGACCAAAATCAACCAATGACTTTGTATTTCACTTAGAATTAAAAGCTAAAATCTTTCCTGTGACACACAAGGCCCTGAACAGCCCAGGCTTCTGTTACTCCCATCTTCTCTCCTCATATCTGTGGTAACCACCCAGGCCTCCAAACTGTTCCTCAAATACATCAGACATGCTTCAGCTTCAGAGCTGTGCTCGTGCTGTTCTCTGACTGGCAGCCTCTTCCCCACAAATCCTTACTGTTCTTTTCCTCATTGCCTTCAAGTCCTTTCCCAATGAATACTCTTTGAGGGAGGATGTCCTTGAACACAAAATTTAGAATTTCCATCCGCCTTATCCCATATGGTTACACGTGATCTTCCTCTTCCTGCTTTATTATCTTTTTCTCCCATATAGTTACCCAATCGGGCATTATACATTCAAAGTTTATTTATTTATTATCTGTTTTCTTCTGAAGGTAATGAACCAGTGAGGGGAGGGTTATTATTTTGGCCACAGTTTTATACTAGGACTAGGACTAAGACAGTGGCACACAAAAAGCCATTCCTTATACGTGGGGGATGTAGGGAAAAACTTGCCGATAGCAAGTTATGGATTTTTCCAATTGAGGATTATTGGAAAATAGGTTTTTTTTTTTTGTTTTTTCTTTTTCTGTGAAGCAGTAGATAAGGACAGCTATAGATGGTGAAGGTTGTGGGAAGAGAAAGAGAAAATAATCTATTTTTGCTTAAGTCTTAAATCAGAAGTAACCCTTTCTGTCAAAACACAAATGCAATGCAAATGTTCTAGTTGATACAGAAGAAGAAAGAAGCAACACAGTAGAAAAAACACAAGCAAAACAAATGTTGCTTTTGTAGCCAGATCACTGGGAAATCAAAGAAACAGACCACATCCATTCCCAGAATTTCCAAAAGTCTAGGCAGCCAGCTCTTTGTAGAGAGTATCACAGGGTAATAATTGACATAAAAAATAAATGCTATACTTAAGAAACATAAGTGGTCATTGACCATTTGAAGATTTAAGGATTGCAAACTCAGAAATGAAATGCTAAAACAAAAAGGCAACATTCATTCTAAAGAGAGAATGACATTCGGCATGAACTAGGGCATCTCTAGAATGCTTGAGATCCAGATTGGTCCAGGAAAAAAATTGTGCTCTGAGAGGTCTAAATCATAGCTATATATTCTACACCATTATCTTTTGTTTGGCCCACAAAGTGTGTGAGGGAAACGTAGTAGGCAGAATTCTAAAATAGCACCCACCCCAAGATTGCCCACCTAATCCTGGGAGTTAAATACAATGATATCACAACCATAATTATGCTACCTTAAATGGCAGAAGGGATTTTTCCAATGTGAGGAATTTTTCAAATGTAATTAAGGTTAGTAATCAGTTAAATTTTACCTAACTCCCTGTATTAATTAATAGGGTGATAATCTGGCTGAGGACAATCTAATCACAGAAACTCTCTGAAAAGAATGTTATACTACCTGGTTTTCTCTGGCTGGTAACAGAAGAGAAAGTGGAAAAGATTCCAAGTATGAGAGAGATTTGACTTATTGTTGCTTGCTTATGGATAGAGGGGCCATGTGATGGAGGGCACAGGTACAGTCCTAAGAGCTAAGTGCAATCCCCAGTTCACAGCCAGCAAGGAAACAGGGTCTCCAGGACTATAATAATAAGAAAATGAATTCCGTCAACAACTGAAATGTGCCTTAGAGCTGATTCTTCCCCACAACCTCTAGATTAGTCCAGTCTTATCAGAACCTGCCTTCTGCCTTATAAAAACTTAAATATAGAACTTTGAGGAACCAGACTTACTTTGGACCTAAAGAACTGTGAGCTAAGAAATGAGCGTTAAGTGAGTAAGTTTTATAGTAATTTGTTAGACAGCAGAGAAAACTAATGCAATAATTTTATTTAATTTTAAAATAGAAGTTTAAAATAGGACTTTACTTGAAGCATCAAAAAATATAAAAAATTTGGACTTCTTTCTATATGAAATATTAGGCTGCTCACTTTACATAAAACACAATCTCGACAGTCATGACTGTTGGATGCTGGATGCTTTATTCCCTTATGTTAAACTTATAAATATTAGAGTTTTGATCCCTGCTCTAAAGCATACTGTCCAGGGATTCTCACCTTTTTCTTTACAGTTGAAAAAATAAATTATTTGTACCACTATGCCATTTAGGAGATGCATACATATATGCTTACTAATAAATACTTAAATGTATATGGTTTATAAATTTCTAATTCCAGAAT
>RJWJ010042524.1:0-12949 GCA_004363605.1 Indri indri | reverse complement strand
TTCTGTGTCACCAATACTGTACGGTCAGTTGCTTTATAAAGCAAACTTTCTATTTCCCTAATGTGGCTTAGGAAACACAACCAAGGGTGTCCTGTAAATTGATGGTTCTTAAAATATATTCAAAATTGAAAGAAGTATTGAATGTATTTTAAGATATTTTAGTTGGTGGCCCATAAGAAGAAAATATGACAAAAGTGTAACTTTCATTTTTCATGATTTTAACTGTGGGGTCTACAATTAGAGTTGTTTCCCAATGATTTTCTTGAGTCAAAGCAGGGATGTGTTTCCCTTTATAAGGGAAAAAGATATATTATACATTTCCAAGGAGAAGTGATATCTACTTCTTCATTTAGTTCTGTTTTTGATCTAAAACATCTTATTATTGACCTTCATAAAACATCTTCTTGGCTTTTTACCAACTTGTGCATAGTAATCTTAGTAGAGTAGAGACATTAAAGGCCTTGGAATCAGAAATACAGGACTGGGGTCCCTGCCTTGCTTCATAGAAGCTGCTTTGTGTTAGGCAAATTAACTTAAGCACTGTGGACCTCACTCCTCACATGTAAAATGAAGGGATTCAATTAGTTGATATCTAAATTTTTTTCAATCAGTCTTTTATATTGAGAAATGTAGATTTATTAATAATTTTAAAATAGTTTTATTTTTCAAGTGGTATTTTTCATCTATTGAAATATTCTTTCTATGTTTTCCCACGTCAGAAGTTTTAGACATGCGAGTGCTGAGAGCTAGTAGCCATTGAAGATCACTGAGTGAGTCAGGAGTTGAGAATAGAGAGTTACCTAGGCAGCCATATCTGCAGGTGTGGTCACTCTTTGGGAGGAACACTTGAGTGCAGAGTAGAACTGGGACAAGGATGCACTTTAAGTAGCCTGCAGGGACTGCAGGACAGCCCTGCTCTGTGTCCTACTGGCCCAATGGAGCAAAGTTATGATGGAGGTATCTCTGGGGGAAGGAAGAGACGGGCACAGAAATATTTTGCAAACCATATATGAACAAATAATAAAATACAATAAATCCTAATAAAATACAGCTCTGTCTATAAGACAGAGCTTATGTTTTCTGTGTAGTTGCCATATGAAGCATGTTAGGTAGTATTAGAATTTGAGTGCCTGGGACTTACAAGGTTTGGATGTGAGTTTTCAGTTTTCCACATACTGTAGATGTGGTCTACAGTAAATTGCATTTGTTACCTCATTATCAACAATGAAAACAAAACAAAGTCTTCCTGTCTCCTGTATTGGGATGGGTTTGTTTGTTTTCCTAAAAAAGTTTTTAGCTAAAAAAGTACTATTACATAACAACATTGTTTTACACTCTCTTTCTGCTGGTTCACACCCCCTGTATAATATAGCTATAACAGATAGATTACAATGTCACAGGTTATAGAATCTAGATCACTGATGTCAGTGTTGGTTCCATTGCATTAAAAATTGGTGAAGTTACATCTCCAGCATAACCCGGCTGTGTGATTCTTTCCCTGCAGCAGTGTAGGAGTGAGGCATTGTGGCTATGAAATCCCGGCCTCCATTGATTGGTTCCAGGCTCCATTCTGTTGGCCTGCCTCACCAAGCAGGTGGAAGCTCCACATGTGTTCTTTCTGAGGATTGGACTCAAAGTCAAAAAGGCAATCGTTCCAGAGGGAGAAGGACCTTTTGCTCAAGGACATAGAATTATTTGTCCTCCCCATGTAGAACATTTTGTCCTAAAGTAGGATATTACAGAAATGTCAATGAGTGTGTGTAGATCATAAATCAACATTAGGAAAAAGACAGTTTATTATAGCTCTATGGTGTCTCTACATCTATAAACGGTATTCTCAAGATAAGAGCCATTATGTTTTGCCCTAGTTAATTTGAGAGACATTGCCAAATATCTTGCAGGACTTCTTGAAAATTTTCCTAAGACCTCAGTCTTAAATTGCATAATTTTGGTAGTACTCATCTGTGTTTTACTTCAAATTAGAGAAAAAATCTATGGCATTCATTTTTCATTGTAATATAGACATTTTCAGTTAAAACACTAAGTACAAGGCAATGTTCTAAGTGCTAGATATATTAATTCATATAATCCTCACAATAATCCTATGCAGCAGGGACAATTATCATCCCCACGATATAGACTAGAAAATGGAGGCACAAAGAGGTAAAGTAACTTACCTAGGGTCACACGGTGAAGAAGTTTTGAACTTAGAGAGCCAAACTCTAAGTCTTTGCTTTCACTGCTAAGACATGTACCAATGCAACCACTATCAGCAACATGTCAGGAAAAATCTACAGGATCAACTGAGCAAAATATAAAAATACTGTACTTGGTCAATAAGTAAAATGAGGTGGGATCATTAATGATTTTTTTGTGTGTGACTGGACTTTCAGTGTCCTGGGAAAGTAGTTGCCATGATGCATCAGGAACGGATGTTCAATCTCTCTGTTGTTCAGGACCCATCTATGCAGGTCCTTCAGCTCAAATACAACGGTGGCATAAGCATGTACATTCTGCTTCCAGAGAATGACCTGTCACAAGTAAGTCACTGCTGTCACTTTCATTCTTGGGGAATAATAAGACTTTAAGAATACTGTTGATTGTGTTTTCATCCATAAACTTTTAAGATTTCACATTGTTGGGATTTTAGAGACTCACCCACTTATTCATTTATTCGACAAAACATTTAAGGAGTACCTATTGTGTGCCAGATACCATTTTAGATGTTGAGATTGACTTATCTCATTTTAGCATAATTCTAGTTGAATAGCTATAAAGTCAGAACCCTCTCAAATCTCAGCGATGGAGTCAAAAGGCCCAAGTTTAGTTCTTCTTGGTGCTTGACCATGAAAACAGTCTTTTACGTGTTACTGACATTTTGGCAGACCAAGCGTCTTCAGGCAGGTATGATATAGTGGAGTCCTGATACTTTGAAAATTAAAATACATGGCCTCACTCTATGGTGCTGTTTCTCTAGTGGAAAGCAGAGGGTAGGATTGCCCTGTGGCTGCGGCAGCAGGAGAAGCAGATGAGCACAGTGCAAGGGGCAGACTGTGGGGGCCATGTGAACCGGACGCCATCGCTGCGTCTCAGATCCCGATCTCCTTTCAGCCCTCTTCCTCCCTCCTCCCTCCCGAACTCAGCTCTTTGAGTCTGGGACCTGCAATCTCAGAGGCCTATGCTCATCGCCCTTTTCTGTTCTCCCAATCAAGAGGAGTAATAGACGTCGTTCATGGAGAATCTACTGCATGCCAGTCCACATGCTCTGAGCTTCATTTATAACCTCTCATTTGATGTTGACAGCAACCCTGTGAGATAGGGAAAGGAGGCTCATGGAATTCAACCAATTTGTCTGATAGATACTTGTGTACAAATATGTGCATTTGTGAGTGTGTGTCTGTATGTACACACACGTATGTACCTCAGCTACGCTAAAAAATTACAATTACATTTTAAAATATTTGTTTTATTTTGATTTGGAAAATAATGAATGTTTATTGCAGAATAATTGGAAAGTAGAAAGAATATAAAGAAATAGATATTCTTACTATTCAGAGGCATTATTTCTACCCGTATTTTTCTTATGATTTAAAAACATGACTTTAAAGCTTTGGAAAGACAGTTTTTACCTAGACAATGACCACTGAATTGTTGTAATGACTTTCTCTCATTAAGTTTTCATCTTAATATCCTTTTTTGACATGAGAAGTAAGAGAAATGTCATAAAATTGGCATTGTTAAATCTAAAGTGCGACCACATTAAATATTGCTACTCATATTAAATCAATAATTTACTTGCTATAATCTTCATAACAATCAGATTTTAGCACACATTGTTTTAACTTGAAATAATCTATAATAGAAAAAAGTATCCCAGACACAAACTCAAAAGATAGATTTATTCTTGTGCTTATTGTCCGAGTTTTCCTTTTCTATAATAGATTTACCTAATAATGTTTGGATCTGACTAGTATAAACCTACACACTATAAAATCCTAAATGCCTACATAATCCTACATAACCAGATAATGATGAGGAAGTTGGCTGTCAGTGGGCTAAATGAAAAAAAAAATTCCAACTCAGTGGAAAAAGTTATTACGGTTTAACCATGAACTGGATAATTAACACACAGAAATTCAAATTAGACTAAAATTGACTATATAAATTTAGATCCTTGATAAGAATGCAAGTTTGATGCTGGTAAAAATTTGTTTAGGATTGCGGTGAGCCTGAATTTGAGAAGAAATGTCCTTATATAAGATTTCTAAACAATGTTCATGAAAAATCTTCTCATTCTAAATCTGAAAGAATTTATGGTCAATACTCAAGGGTTGGTGAATTCAATTTGTGAATCTATGAGGACAGCAATTGGTGTTGGAGAGAGAGATGGGCTCCTAGCTGTGTAACTAAGGCTGCTTGCCTTGCACCCTGGGCATGTCTCTCTGCACCCTCATGAACTTCAGCTGTCTCATCTGTTGACTGGGAGAGTCGACTTGGATCCAAGCTTCCCAGACAATGTGGATGACTGTGATGGACATATTGATCACCCGAACCCTCAGGACTGGACTTAGGCCACCTGGAGTTCCATTGGTTTGCTCCAGCAAGCCGTGCAAACATTATTATTTTCTTCGCCTTTCATGATGGGCAAATGGTCAAGAAACACTGATTTAAATGACTGCTGAGCTTCTTTCTCCCTTTGATGATCTCTGATTCCCAAATTCCCTCACCTGTCCATTGTTACACCTTGATTATGAGGGATACTTGCCCATTGTTCATATGTGGGCAGAGAGTGGAATTGCCCTGAAGTGCAAATAACTCATGCCTTCTTAGAGAACAGCAAATTAAATATGTGATTTATTAAAAAGTACTTGAACTATTCATTTTAATCCTCTTTCCTTTTGAGGATACCCCCCCCCCCCCCCCCCCGCCCAGGACCCACTCACTGCTTAAATACAAATATACAAGAAGAGATGATTACGGAAAACCATATACCTTTGCAGTTGTTGTTTCATCTGTCACTTAACCACATGATTCTAAATTACCTTTTAATTATTTCTACAGGTTGAAAACAAACTGAACTTTCGGAATCTAATGGAATGGACCAATCCAAGAAAAATGACCTCGAAGTATGTCGAGGTGTATTTTCCTCAGTTCAAGATAGAGAAGAATTATGAACTCAAATACCATTTAAAAGCCCTAGGGGTGAAAGATGTCTTTGATGAGTCCAGAGCTGATCTCTCTGGGATAGCTTCAGGAGGTCGTCTATATATGTCAAAACTAATGCACAAGTCGTACATAGAGGTCACGGAGGATGGCACCGAGGCTTCTGCTGCCACGGGAAGTAACATCGTGGAAAAGCAGCTCCCTGAGTCGACGGTGTTCAGAGCTGACCGCCCATTCCTATTTTTCATCAGGAAGGAAGACATCATCTTATTTAGTGGCAAAGTCTCTTGCCCCTGAAAATCCAATTGATTTCCATTACAGTAGTCCCTGCCACATCACAGAACCACCACAAGTGAATAGATTTGAGTGTTACTGGAAATGTACGGTGTTTCCTTTGAGTCTATTTCTTCCTAACATTTGTCGGAAAGTGATTTTTGTGCCTTGCTCCTTCTCAGACACCTGGTTGACTGTCCTTATCCCTGCTCTTAGTGTTTCTACCACCATTCGCCTCACCCATTCTAATTTCATTGTCTTTCTACACATGCTGGTGTCTACCATTCTCCCGCACGGCCCCACTGGTGATGAGAATGTAGAAGCAGCAGTCCTAGGAATCTTTTTTGAAGCTCTACAGTTATCACAGATAACCTAGCTTCATTGTAAAAGATGTAGGAAATAAACCCAACTGCTTCCTAGAAATAAATGTGAAGGATGACTTTTGGTTGTTGACCTATGAAGACATTAGAGTTTACTTTAATTTTAAACCAATTTATAATCTAGATATTAAAAAATATGGACTTGGGATTGGGGACCAACCAAAATATTTCATTAATAATTTCAAGTTGACATCTTTTGGCCTTCCTTAATAATACTGAGTATGTACATAGTTTTTCAAATTTTAAAGATCTTTTAAAGGTTGACAGTTGTTATTTACAGTATATTGTTTCAAATGTTATGGAGTTTACAAGTTTTTTCTTTATTTATCAGAATAAAGAAATAAAACACATCTGTCCAATGTGATTGTGCTCCTCTGATCAATTGTGGGACACTAGTGCTTTCTTTATTTTCTAAGCCAAGCAAGCAATGAAAGGAAAGAATGCTTTTTTAAAATACGCTTTATTTGGTTCAATGTTGCTAATTTATTACACATAAAGTTACTTATTCTATAGATACAAGGGCTGGTGAGCTAATTTTAAATACTAGGATTTAAATTCATACAGGAAAATGATTTGTACATGTGAATATTTATAATAAGCCATATGTAACTTTATAAATAGATTAAAAATAGAGAATCAGTATACCATGCTGAACTTACTTAGGAGTTTGTAAACAATAAGTCTACTGAATTGTGTTTTCATTACAAAAGACTTTTACCTGAATAGGAGCTGTATAAATCAGGGGTAGCCTATTGCATGGCATCATGGTGCTCAGTACTAGACCTGGCAGTTACTTGATTTTCAACAACTATTATGGAATCCATGAATATGGTATGAACGAGTAAATTCGATATGATTTGAAAGATGTGGAAAATCCCTTGATCAAAATAGTTTAACCACTAACCTGCAACACCTGTAATAACTATTATGCCTTTAGGAACCTTTATGGGGAGTGAATTTAACTGGTATATTTTGGGGCAGGTACTGATTTTTCGCTTTACCATTCCCTTCTATAACTAGTAAAAAATAGCATATCCCTCAGGAAATGGGAGACAGGAGCATGTGTTCTGATGGTGGCCACACAGTTCATAAGCATGGATACTTTTCCTTGCTGACAGCGTTCTCTGGACAGCCATGGTGGGACTCAAAGCCACTGGCGTTTAAAGTAAGAAATAGAAAGAGTGAAAGTGAGATGTGTAAATAAAAATAGTATATATCTTAGTCCATTCAGGCTGCTATAACAAAATACCTTAGACTGGGTAATTTATAAATAGCAGAAATTTGTTGCTCACAGTTCTGGGGGCTGGGAAGTCCAAAATCAAGGCACCAGCAGATTCTGTGTCTGGTGAGGGCCTGTTCTTCATAAGGCACCTTCTTGCTGTGCCCTTACATGGTGGAAGGGGCCAGGTAGCTCCCTTCGGCCTCTTTCGTAAGGTTACTAATCCCTTTCTTGAGCACGGAGCTCTCATGTCTAATCCCCTCTTAAAGGTTTCACCTCTGAATACTATTGCATTGGGGGTTAGGTACCAACATATGAGTTTGGGGGGACACCAACATTCAGACTATTCCATATAGAAAAACTAAATACAAATTTTCTTTGCAATGTTGGTCATTTGGTCCTATTCATATTTCCACCTCTTGTTTAAGGGCCCCATGTCATTCAGAGGGGGGCTACATTGTGCAGTCATGATCTATCCTTGGTCTGGTGGAGCTTTCATAATTTTCAACAGCTTCTGAAACTGTGGCACTTGTGGGAGCATTGATCCTTTCTGTTGAACATCATCAATAAATATCAGGTTCAAAGGTTGCAAAGGTAACAGCTGTTCAGCTCCTCCCTTACCATCAAAGTTCATGCTTTCTGGGGCAGTATCTGTGTCTGATCTGTTTCTGCATCTTCACATCCCTAGAACAATACTTGACATGTAGTAGGCACTTGGTGTGTCTTTAGAATAAATATAGTCATTAGTCCCAAGGGTGGGATTTGGGGTAGAAATAAGACCCCCAGGGACCATTTTAGTGTAAGATCAAGTTGCTGATCTCGTAATGGATTTCTTTTTATACAAAGATGACTTTTTATCTTTTAGGGTCATATTTCTTTAATCTGCTTATTAGCCACAGATGTTTCCAAAACTTTTTTATTTTTTATTAAAATTCTTTCTATATATGATCCTCTCCAGTCACATGGCTTCAATAATTGCCATCTATATGTTCAGCTTCATCCAAATTCACAACTGCTTCCTCGGTCAATCCAACTGAATGTCACAGAGTAAAACTAAGCCTGTATAAGATAAAACTCACCCCCCATCTTCCTGGAGTCTGCTACACCTTCTTGGGGGCCCACTCTCTGTCAAAAGTGAGTATTGTCTAAAAACTCTAGCACAAAACATCAAGATCGTCTTGTATCTTCCTTTATTTTCCCATTGGAACTTTTCATGGATGTTACTATTAAAATATCTCTTGACCAGCTCCACTTTTCTCCTCTTTGATCAGCACTGCCCTGGTTTAGCTGCATTCCTTCTCTGGACTGGTCTTTTATCTGGTCTGCCTACCTCTTGTGACTCTTATTTCTCTCTCACTTCCAGACCAAAAGTTGTGAAGATGTTTTATGTTTTCATCTATAAATGCCAGTTATCTTCCTAAAACACAGATCAGATCTAGTCACCATCATGTAAAACACTGATGGCTCTTCACCACCTGAGGACAGAGTCTACACTCTCTAGCATGGCATTCAAAGCCTTCCACAATTTTATGCTGTCTTCCTTTCCTGTTTGTTTTGCCCCTCCCTGCCAAGGACTCTAACCTGTAGGTACCCTGTGCTATTTGAAAACCAAAGCCGCCATTTTCATGTTGCTCAGCTTGTCCCATCTGACTGGCACATTCTCCCCACATTGTTTGATGATGCCCATTTAATTGTTCAAGGACCTGGTCACATTCATGTTCTCTGTGGAGAGTCGCACTCAGTTGGACTTAAAAACACATTGTGCATCATTTTATGGGAGCTGTGTCCAAATTTCTTGCTATGCTTTGCTTAGATGTATGTGCATGTGTGTGTGCATATTCGTGTGCGTGTCTTGTCAGACATAGACCCTTTAAGGGCAGGAAATGGCGTATGGCAGGTATACCTTCCTCGCTTTAAACGAAAAAATTCCCGTAAGGTCCTAACAAAATCAAAGTGCGAATCAGACAGTGGCCAGACAACAGGGGCCCTTGCCGGCCTTATTCCCACCTCTACCAGGGGCTCCTTGAGAACTGCCTGTGTTCTCCTAGTCACATAATAACAATAACATAAACTCTCCTAATAATAAACTCTTTGAGAGAAGGGACAGTTATATTCTGCTCTCTTTGTAATTTCTCTCTAGCACATTCTATACCTCTTCACTGACTGATAGATTCTACTCATCCACAGGAAAGCAGAATCTTTAATCACCTGGGAATCTTTTGACACTAATATTTCATTTCTATTTAATAAACCTAAACTTCCCTTTAGATACCAGCAGCACCTTCAAGAAGAGAAAACCACAGAGACCTTACTTGAAAACAAGGAACAGGCTGGCTAAGGACTTAATTGCATTGTTGGACATGTTTTTGATTCTTTCTTCTCCCTATTCCTTGCCTACAGCATTGTGAATCAAAACAAGAACACCATTGTGCTTGCAGTATGAGAACACTTTGGTGAAACTAAAGTGACTAATATTTTACAAATAGTTTGAGTCTCATGATTGGCGTGTAATTTAACACATTGACTGCCACACTAGAAAAAAAAATATGTTTTCCCTGGGGCCATGGTGTTTTATTATGAAAATAGATCCTTTCTATTTTCATAAAACAAAACGATCCTTTCTCATTTAATGAAAAATTTGTTACTTTTTGTTTTCTGTTCATGAGTTATATGCAACTCATGTGGCACTAGAATCAATTTTTACACTGCACGCCACTTGAGTTGTATATGACTCAGGACATACTTATTGACTTTGTTTCAGAGAATTGAGTCTTCATATGCTTCATGAGTCCCTGGGCCCAAAACTAGCATGAGTTAAATACAACTCACATGGCAGTTAATGTGTTAAACGAAGCAAACACCTTTCAATATAATTAGTGCATTGGGAAGAAAGGAAAAGCAATCAGAATGGGAAGGGAAATGTGGAGGGAACAGAAATTCTTTCTAGATGTTTTAAAAACAATCTGTTGTAAAATATGAACATTTTTTCCAAGTGTGCGTCTTCAAACAAGACTTGCCGATGCAGCTGACAGTCTGATTTCCACAGGAATAGCAGGGTGATGCACACGGTGAATGAGGATGGAGGGGCTATGGGAGTGGGAAGCACAGGTGTCTGCACCTGTCCTAAAGGTTGGGAAGACGTCCTAAAGGAAGGGACGCTTTGGCTGAGACCTGGAGGAATAAGTAGAAGTAGGAAGAATGGGAGGAGAAGGAAACAGGGGTCCAGTAGAAGTGACAGCATGTTCCAAGGCCCAGTAGTAAGAGACCACAGTGAGAGAACAGGTCCCCTCACTCCCAGCTATTAGTCAGAGTCATTACAGACTCCTGCAAGTGCAGGATGTCGAGTCCAGAAGGGTAGAGGGAGGTGGGCTGGGGTAGCAAGAAGTGGGTCTTGGAGGGCCTTGGACATTAGATGAGAAGTTTGTCTTTGTCCCAAGTTTGGTGTACAGGCATTGAGGGGCCCTAAGGAGGGGGATGACCCTCTCAGGTTTGCATTTTTGAAGGATTGTGTTTGCTGCTGTGTGGACACAGGGCTAGAATGTCAGAAGACTGCTGGCAAGGAGGACTGGCCCATGGTCCAGCTGAGACTGAGGAGGCCTGGACTGAAGGCAGGCCTGGGGGATGCACAGAGCGAAAGAAGCTGACAGATTTGGGAGGTGACCCGACTGCTCAGGACTTTGTGACTCAGTGAATGTAGGAGTAAAACAGCGGGGAGGATTCCTCAAGATTCCACCTAGACTGAGTGTGCATCAATCTTTAAATGACAGCAACATCAGCAGCAGGAGCAGAGGGGATGGAGGAAGAAAGGGGGAGCTGGACCGCAGGGCAACAATCCTTTACTTTTTGAAATAAACATTCTCTTTGAGAATCAAATTAAAGAGTACAAAAGTGCACATACACAAGACTTTAGGAATATAATTTTAAGAAATTCAAAGGGCTCCTGAATCTCCTTCATAGGTCTCTAGGATAAAAATCCCTACCACTTAAATATCTGAATTGGGGCACGCTAGGTGGAAGCTATGCATTGTAGCACAAAGAAAGCCAAGAGCAAGAGCCATGGACCACTGGACGGGTGCAATTCCTGTGGGACCAGGGCTCTAGGGGTGACCACATACAGTGATCTGTGCCTTTAAATATCCAGGACAATGGGCAGGGACACACCCCCTCACTCCTAGCTATTAGTCAGAGTCTTTATAGACAATAGACTTTATAGGCAAGAGAAACTGGTAAATTTTCCTTGGTTGAGGGTGTTTACAGGTAATAATAGCATAGATGTCATTGACCACACCCGGCCATCTCTTTGCAAATTACCGTCTGGTTCTGTCAGTAGCCGTCTAGTGAACGAATTGCCAACTTTTTAAAAAAGTGTCTGTTCCTTGGGTCTCTTAGGGAACAACATCTGTAGATGAACAAAAATCTCTGCGAAGTTGATAGAATTCAGTTTTCTTTGTGAACTCCTCTTTTTCCCCTCTTCCTTGTTGAATCCAAATCTTCCTTATTAAGACTGCATGTGCAGGAAGCGAAGTTCTCCAAACCGGTGGACGACCTGATTCAAGGTGTGTTTGAGAACCTAGAGAAAATTTTCAGAGTCATTTATAAGCTCATTCCTCTCCACAGTGTGATGAATAATGTCCCCTTCCCTCACACAAGTGTCCCTGCCCAAGTTCTTTGTATAAATATTGTAAATCACTTCACAATGCAAGGAAAATGGCGAAGCCAAATTCTAGGACGACCGGGGAGGAGCAAGTGCCGAGTGCTGGTGTGGCCGTGTGTTACTGACTCGGCTCTGGGCTCACCAAGCAGAACTTTGACCGACCTGAAGACAAGGTTTAGAGTTGTTTAGAATTTAGACCCTAATTCTACCCTCTTTGAGATGATTTTTGTAACTGGTGATGACTTTACATTTCTCACAAATTATAGGAGAAAACATTTAGGTGTAACCAAAGGAAAAAGGCTATGGGAAGCTCCATGGTGCCGGGGGGCAGCTGGTGGGGCGGGAGACACACATTTATTAGAAGTTGTTGTGATTCTCTTTCCAGCTGTTGAGTGAACACTTTGATGTCATGCTTTCTTGTATTATAAAGAGCCTTTCCTATTGCCAATCTTTATTCTCAGGTTAAGGTGAGGATCTTAAAGGTGACAGAACTAAGACTGAATGATTGATTTGTTTGTCAAGACCTACAAACACCTAAGGAGAAATTGTGCTATGCGGTACCAAAATTTAGATCCTCTTTTTCTAGGTGTGTCTCTATCTGGAAAGTTAGGGAGAAAGGTGCTGGACAGGGAATCGGGAAAATTCAGTTTTAATTCTGAATTTGGTGTTTTCTAGTTGTGTGGACTTGCGCAAGGCATGTAACCCTGCTATGCTTATCTCAGTTTCCCCATTTGTAAAATGAATCTTGGGACTGATACTTTATCAAATCTGTGACTCATTTTTGAGCTAAATCTATATTTCTTAACAGGGTGGATGAAGATAACAATATTGAGTAACTTTTCTGTTTAGAGGCTTTATATTCATTGTCATATTTAGTGGTCACAGCAGCCTTGTAAGGTATCTGCTGTTTTCCCTACTTTATACACGCAGGTTCAGAGAAGTCAAATAAGTTACCACCTATATAGCAAAAGACAAAGTTTGCATTAGTACCAAAGTGTGTCTGGTTTAAAAGCTCTCTCTGATAAGGACCCATGATTGGCCATTTCAACCAATTATCCCTTCAGCAGAGCAAACATGCTCCTTGGATTTTGTGGATCTAATTAGAATTGTCTGATATCACCAGAGGATGGTTTTTGATCATTGAGTGACCCACGTACATACCAGGAACAGGTTGCTCAAATGGCTGAGTGAGGAGTAAAAACCATAAGTCCGTGTCACACAAGCTCTCAGAAACAGAGTGGCATCCTGACATTTATTTCT
>RJWJ010042523.1:0-13008 GCA_004363605.1 Indri indri | reverse complement strand
TGCACAAGAAATATATGTGTGTATGTATAGATTATTAAATTAATCAAGATTAAATTGAATATAAGCATCTAAGTGGAGTAATGTCTTCTGTCATTACATCTTTAATGTTCCCTCATAGAACTCCTAGGAAGCATAGACATTGGGCCTGTGTACATATCCTGACTTCTGAAAGACTTCATTCATTCAACAAAAATTTGTTGAGCCCCTTGTTTGTGTCGGGCACTGTGCTGGGCTACATGGGCTGTAAATTGGAGCCAGTCCATGCTGTCAATGTTTATAACATCTGGGGAGGCAAATAAACCAGGACTGGAGTGAGTAGTATGAGTATAAGGCTAGGTGAGCACAGGGTGCCACGTGAGCTCCTAGAAGGCTTGAGGGGGTTTGTCAGGGACAGTGTTCTGGAGGAAGTTATGTTTGGAGAGTCATGAAGAAGGAGGTTGGGCACGGGTGGCAGTGGGTGTGGTGCCAGACATTGCTCTAGGAAGAGTAGGAGGTTGGGTGCCAGTGTTGGAGATACTGCTCTTCACTGTAGGCTGTTGGAATCAAACATGTAATGTTTCTTCCATGCACCACTGATTTTCTTTGAAATGGCATTATCTATAATTCTTCACTCTCTTTAGATTTGGAGAAGTTCTAGACTCTTACAATTTCTTTTTGTTTCACATACTTAAGATCTTTTAATTGTTTTCATCACCAAACTTTCTCCTTGAGGCCAGCTTTAAAAGAGAAAGCTTGTGAGATATGCATGTGCTCTGTACAAACCCCCTTGAGAAACTAGGATTTTGGATCCTTAGCCATCTCAATTTCTCTCTTTCAGTTAGTGCTTACTTAATTTAATATTGTAAGAAAACTGGATAGCCACATGCAGAAGAGTGAAACAGGACCCCTGTCTCTCACCATATACAAAAATTCAAGATGGATGAAAGACTTAAATGTAAGGCATGAAACCATAAAAATTCTAGAAGAAAATGTAGGAAAAACTCTTCTAGACACCAGCCTGCGCAAAGAATTTATGACTAAGACCACAAAAACAAACACAGCAGCAACAAAAATAAATAAATAAATAAATAAATAAATAAGAGAGACTTAATTAAATTAAAAAACTTCTGCACAGCCATGGAAATAATCGACAGAGTAAACAGGCAACCTACAAAATGGGTGAAAATATTTCCAAACTATACATGTGATAAAGGGCTAATATCCAGAATCTGCAAAGAACTCAAACAAATCATCAAGAAAAACATTGAACAACCCCATTAAAAAGTGGGAAAAAGACATCAACAGAAGTTTTTCCAAAGAAGATAGACAAGTAGTCAACAAATATATGAAAGAAATGCTTAACCTCACTAATCATCAGGGAAATGCAAATTAAAACTACAACGAGATACCATCTTACCCCTGTCAAAATGGCCATTACTAAAAAGTCCAAAAACAATAGATGCTGGTATGGATGCAGAGAGATAGGAGTGCTTATACACTGTTGGTGGGACTGCAAATTAGTACAACCTCTATAGAAAAAAGTATGGAAATTCCTCAAAGAAATAAATGTAGACTTACTGTTCGATCCCAAAATTGCACTACTGGGTATCTACCCAAAAGAAAATAAGTCATTTTATCAAGAAGACACCTGCACTCGAATGCTTATCACAGCACAATTCACAATTGCACAGATGTAGAATCAACCTAAATGCCTATCAATTCATGAGTGGATAAAGAAAATGTGGTATATGTGTATAGCATGGAGTACTACTCAGCCATAAAAAGGAATGAAATAATGACTTTTGCAGCAACTTGGATGGAAAAACAAACACTGCATGTACTCACTGATAATAATTGGGAGCTAAATGATGGGTACACATGGGCACAAAGAAATGTAAAGGACATTGGAAACCAAGAGAGGAGGGAGGATAGGATTAGGGGTAAAAACTTGCCTATTGGGTACACAATGAACACTATTCTGATGGGTGCACTAAAAGCCCCAACTTAAGCCTTATACAAGGTATTCATGTAACAAAATCATTTGTGCCTCCTTAATATTTTGAAATAAAAACAATTAGCTCCTCCAGTTTTTAAAAATTTTTATTTATGACTACAGGTTTCTAAAAAATCAAACTTTCTTTTCCCCTGAACTCCATCTAAAACCTCAATCAAACAAACAAACAAAAAAGAACACTTTAAAAAGAGATTTATGTAGTAAGTTGCCATATCATTGATGGATTTAGCTTTATTCATTCTCTTTATTAACTAATCTGAAACTTTTTGCAAATTCTGATAGTTTGAAAGTGAGGTAGACCTCAGGACATAAATATGTATTTTCTATGTTGTTACGTCAGCAGTCTACTTGAGTTATTAAACCTAAAACGAATACAGGATAGGAATAGACCCAGTAACTCTGCCATGGTGAATAGTCTCTTGATGTTTCTAGGATGAACAAAGCATTTGAAGATACTTTTCCCCTGAATATTGAAGTCTTATGGAACATTTTATAAAATCAGAGTTTCAGAATCTAACTTCTAAACAGTCCAAAGGGGTAAAAAAATCTCTCATTCAGTGATTGATGTTCTTAGAAGTCATTACAAATACTGGATACTTTTGAAAGTAATATTAAGTCCCCAAATAATGGTTGAACATAAGTCATTAGAGTAACCAAATTCACATGGGTGTGGTTAGCTCTTGCAAGAAAATGTTAAACGTGACCCAAATCTAAGAGATTCAATTACGCATTACTTAAAGGTGCTGGGTAAGGATAGTGGTGGGGCAGGATTCTTTTTAGAATCAGAAAGAAACAAGTCAACTCAATGTGTCAGAACAAGAAGAGGAGGGGAGGATGGCATTTACTCATTTTAGGAGAGAGAAGGAAAAACATTATTTATGGCTAAATACATCAAAATGCTTATTTGACATGCAAGCATTGATAAAATCAAACAAAAGCAAGCAGATTTTGAATAAACTAAGCTCAGATTATCTGACAATTTTAATAAAGAGCTATAGGAAATTCAGTTGCCCAGAGAATGGCCATCCGAAGTGCATCTTATTTTGAATAAACCAATATCAGTTTAATAAGAGTTGACTGGAAATGCTCGTCACATGACAAATGGAAATGATTTTCCTTTTTGGAGTGTTTTGATGAGCGTGGAGGAAAGACTAGAACAGAACGTCGAATTTTCATACTCTTGAGCCTGGACGAGTGAGGCCCCAGCAATGGCCAGCCCTGGGTAACTGCTTTCAATTAGATTTCAGTTTGTCATGCCTGCAAGCCATTGTTTTCTTGGATCTCATAATCTCACATCACTGGTATTGCTGGGATGTAGTGCTGTCTGGGTCACGTCCCTGGTATACCAGCTTCAGTAATGTTAAGAAACCATCAAACGTATGGTTTACCGGTACCCGTGGCAAAACTGAGTGTATTCATACCCACGAGACATTTCAGTACTTCTCATAAAGGACTTGAGCATTAGAATCACCTGGAGAGGTTTTTAAAAATATAGTCTTGAGACCAGTTGGACGGAACGTCCAGGAGTGGAGGCTCGGTTTCAGCATTCTAAGTCTTTCCAAGCCGCGTTCTGCCATATTCCATGCCTGCGAATGCGTATATGTCTTAGCTCCCAGAGACTTTTAAAAAACACGTTCATGGCAAATTGTCTAAGTGAATATTACGTAGTCCTATGCAACATGCATCCCAGAATTGGAAAAAGAAACATGTTGGTTTTATCTTGCATTTCCCGCTTCATGGGCCATTGCTCTGTGTTGTGGTAGAGAGGCCTGTGGAAACTTGTGACTGTTAACATATTATTCCAGCTTGAGTGAAAGGTTGCAGAAGGAGGTCTCCTCTCTCCTAAAGAGGGGACAGTTGAGAGAGTGGCTTCAGGAAAGCACTGGGGGTAGCTGCTATTTTTCTCCAGGTGTTTGATCTGACTGACGGCCCCTGTCTGAACTTCGTAGTCATTTGGCATTTCATTAGCTGCCAGGTTTTCAATTTCTGCCTCTTGGAAGTTACACCGCTTTGAACAAGTCCCCACAGTAATTGAATTTGCCACAGAAATAGAACACTGGAAAATTTCATTTTCTTCTTCCCTGCATGAAGGCAGGCAAGCAGGCAGGGCACACACGTACTCCTGCTGGGCTGCTTCTCTCTCCTTCCCTGGCTCCGGTTCCCCTCCCTTCCCCCCATGCATTCACTGATGCTCACTGCCACCCTGCTCCCCAAGCAGGTATACAGTCACACAAAAAAGGCCTGCTTTCAAATCATCTCAGAGTGCATCAGCCTGTCACTTTGTAATTTTCTTCTAAATGCCTTCCACAAATAATGGTTTTCAAAATGAGCATTAACAGGCTTGATTACATGAAATTGTCCTTTTAATTTACACCAGGATTCTATTGATCACACAAGTGCAGATTAAAGTGTTCAATGAAGCCCGTGATGAGGTATTAACCAGCTAAGGGTCCTCCAGGGGCCGCCAGGGAGGCCAGGAATATGCTAGAAGTGTACAGTTATTTCCCCATAATGAAGTGGCACTATGCGAAGGCATGAATCGCTGGCAGGAAGAATAGATCGGAGATGATGAGCTCTTCAAAGTCATTTCTCCCTCACTCATTCAGCCTCATGCCCAGATCCTCTTGCGATTCTCCTGCATTACTTGTCATGAAATGCCAGGATTTACTTAGCCAGCTGATGCAATTTTTATGACCTTATTGCTTTTTCACCATGGTAATAGTTTTGAATCAATTTATCAATCCAGCGGTGCCATCAGACATATTGCCCTGAAGATCAAGTCCGGGTCATTCCATCAATTTACTGCGGTTTACGAAGATAGAGAAAAAAGCCAGGCCGTGCAGGCTATCAACTTCAAATGGCTTAGTAAACATGCCTCGGCTGCTTTAACTGCTTCACTTCTGACTCCAGACCTTTGTGCTCCTGGACGAGACTACCCAAATCAACCCAACAGATGCTTGATTTTGGTAGATGCAGCCCCAAAGTAAAGAGGGCTGGGTAGAGTGGGAACCATCTCTAGGAAGTCCCCAAGTAGAGTGGTTGGGACAGAACTTGGAAGTGTGGCTTGGTCTTGCACACAGTTGATTGTGGTACCGAAGGTCCATAGCTTTTGTCTTACCAGCCAGAGGACTTAGAGTTGGTGGGGGAAGGAAGAGGAGTGTGAGCTGGGCTTCCTTGGTAAAAGGTTTTGCAGCAGCGTTGGGATTCGTAATCCAATCCATCTTCTCTCTACAGGGGCTGCTGGTCAGTGATAATGGTTTCAAAAGATGAAAAACCTGTAAGTCATTTTTCACGGGATGAGATGTCACTGAGGGCAGGACACAAAGAAAGAATAGCACACTTATTGGAAGAGATGATCTCTTAGGAAGAGAATGAACATTCCTTGCCTAAGGGAGAGAGGGAAGAGGTGTGGTAGGTGTCCGTCCGGCCATGGAGTTAGATCGCTGGTGTTTGCATGGATAAAAACACTAGGTGTCTCTTGGGAATTCAGTTTAGTTATTGGCTGTATTCAGAGAATCCTCTTAGTTATTTGCATGTTCTTTGTATTTATGCATTATGTCAAAATTTGAAATCCTATACCCCAGATTCTGGTAATAAATTGTTTGCAAAAAAAGTGACAATGAATTTAAATATGATTTAAAAATGTATTGTTTGTAAGGCCTTAATAGAGATTAAATGCATACTATCAGCTTTGTGCTTTGCTGGGAAGCTGCTGTATTCACCATTTAAAATGAGATTTGTCAGATCCCAAGCTTATGTCGATTCTATAAAAGTTTAATGATCTACTTCCAGGTCTAGCAGCATTTAGGATTTATTTACAGTCTTTATTACAAAATTTGTCCAAAATATACACATTCCCTAAAGACTTCTGAGCTCAGCAGCAGAAATATAAATGCACCAAAATGAAATATAGCAGATGGTAAAATCTCTGTTTGCTAGGCATTTTTCTCCTCTTTAATCTTTTTTTTCTCATTTTACTTTTCTTCTCTATTTGGTAAATACTGAAGGAGGCAAGAGAGGCCATTCTGTCCCTAGGGAACCATTTATTGGAAGCCGTTGAATAGGTTGAATATTATAGGAAAATATCATCAATGCTTAGTCCTTCTCTCTTCTCCTGGATATTTAGCAAAGTAGGGGTTGGAAATCAGGATAAGAAACTAGGAACCGTGAAGTCAAGGAATGTGTAGGAAAAAACATTAGAAGTTATCTAAGGTAATTCCTTTATTTTACAGATGAGAAAACAGCAACATTCTATTGGAAACTCAGAGTTGGTGGGTTGTATATGATATTCTAATTACAAAATTCAAACAACTCAGAACATTTTATACTCAGCCTCTGGGATGCAGGTGCCTAAACATCTTGCCTCAAAATTCCCTGACTTCCTCAAGGCCAGCGATGGTTATATCCACTTCCACCATCCTCTGAACATGGCAATGTCTTGTAACTCCTCATTAGTTAAATTAGGGGTTATCAAACATTAAAGCGTCTCCAAAAGACCTGGAGTGCTTGTAAGAAACACAGACTCCTAGGCTTAATCCCCAGAGATTCTTTTGTGAGTCCAGAATGGGGTTTAGTAATCTGCATTTTAACAAGTATTCAGTTGATTCAAACGCAGGACTTCCAGGGTTCCCATGATTTTGAATGCTGACTTTACTGTTAAATACTTCATTCGTTATATGACCTAGGACAAGTGACTAGATATCTTTAAGCCTCAATTACATCTGTACAATAGGCCTGAGAGTACTTGTCTCATAGAATTGCTATGCCAATTTATTTGTGATTTTATATGAAAAACACACAGACGGCATTTCCAAAGGGAGTATCCTTCCTGCCCTGTGCCGAGAATTTAGGTCAACACACAAAATACTATGTGACAGTTAAAAAGCTTAACATCTACATTTTTCCAAGTTGTGTTTCAAAAAAAAAATCTGCATTTAAAGTAAATGTAAAATTATCACACAAAAACTCTTAAGTGTTTTCAATAAATATTTAAGTATCCTTTTTGTGGAGTAAAGCAATTCAGAGATTATTATGAAACAATCATTCTATTTTAATAGATCAGTAACTATTTAATATATCAGAGCTTTAATAATACATGGCACATTAACGGACTTGTTAGGTCCCAATGGGGGGCTGGGATGGGAGAATCTAACCTGCCAGTTCAACCACATGTTCATCTCTCTTCTTCCAGTCCCAGTTATTCTTCCACTAAAACACACCTAGTGTCCACACACTTGCAGTGACCTCATCCTTTACCCTTCTTCTCAACAGTTGACAGAGAAAATTCTCTCCCTCCCTCTCAGAGTTTCTTGTCTGCCTAACATTTGTGTAGCCCAGCGACAGGCACATAGAATTATGTGTCCAGTGATTGTGATTGACAATGAACACTGTAGGAATTTAGCTGAGCTGGAGATTCCTGTGGACTGGAGTGGTTAGGGAAGACCTTTTCGGACTTAGTGGGAATTGGGCTGGTTTCCGAGGCATGGAGCGAGGACAGGCAGGACCTTGCCCTCTGTCTAGGCACCTGGGCGTGGACAGAGGATTCATGCAGAGACAAAATTAAAAAGGCGCATTGGAGTTGGTTGGTAAAGGTCTTGCTTAATGGAATTTTAAAAGAGCCAGAAGTTAGAAAATAGTGATTGTTAAAGGAATGTTTTACAAACCATGTTCAGTGAAACTCTTGGGTTACTTACAAGCGCTTCAGACATTCTGAATGGAATTTTATCTTAAAACCCATTTTGATCATTAACAAAACCTGTAGCAGAAAGTATATACTCAGATGTGGTATTTGCTACATTATAATACGGTAGACATCACTTGTATGTTCTTCTCTTGTGACACTGATTTGTTAATTTTGTTTAGGCCTGGAATAAAACTTCTACCATGATTTTGTCTATATTCAGAAAGCAATATGAGCTTGTTAAGAGACTAATATAAAATTTATGCCTTTTGCAACTTCTTATCAGTATGAATCAGAATTTTTTTCAATAAAGTGCAACAAATAAATTGGATGCTGAGTTTGATAAGACCACAGCTGACCTTTGACTCCTTCAATTTAAAGTTTTCATAGAATTTCTCCTTGATCTACTTCAAACTTTTTATTTTATAAAGTGTGTTTTGGGCAGGAGTCGTCTATGAAAGAGTAAAATGAAATTCTGCTAAAAATGTTGAAAAGCCAAAGTCCAAGGTCATCTAGTGTATTCCGTCTTAAAGAATAGAGTCAGGTGTATGGAATATTTTAAGGGTTTATTTGTGTGGAACTTTTAGCAGTGAAATTATGCATTGATAACTGGAAAAATTTGATAGTTTGCAGGGGATTGAAGGGAAATAAAACAGGGCCACAGAAAGTATGTTGAGGACAACTAACTGCTTAATATACCAGGAAGGGATAAGGGTCTGGTAAGAATAATGGTGAGAAAAATAAAGGGCAAGGAAATTGAAGAATTATTACAAAACAATAGCTGGCAATTCATGGTGCTGATGGGAATACTGAGAGATTGAGGAAGAAAGGCCAGGAAGCAAGAGATGCCCAGAGTTTGGAAAGGATTTTTAGAAGGGCAGGAATAGAGAAGAGGGAAGAGTCAGGCTGAGTGTACATTGTTCATCTTCCTTTCATGTTACTGGGTAAGATGAACAGCAAAACGCCTAAACTGCACACATCCTGCAGCATGGACAAGGGAACAAAGACTGTGAAGAGATGTCAGATCACTCTGAGAGACCGGCGAAAAAGACAGGCCTAGGTGTGTTTAAAGAATCTGATGTCTCTTAGGCTGGGTACCTAGCAGAGATTTTCCTAATTTCTTTTGAGTATTGTCCTGTTTTAAACCTCCCAAATACCATGAGCTCTGCTCCAGATGACTATGACCCAACGCTAGATTTTCAGAAGAGATGGCCAAACATGGACATGAGTGCCCAAAGGGACGCTTGTCACAGGCTTTACGCAGTCCACATAGAGCTTTATGGAAGCATACCATGTATAGAAAGAAAACTGGAAGTCAGGGAAGGTACATGTGAAAAGCTAAACACACATGACATTGATTGAATACTTACAGTGTGCCAGGCATCATGGTAAGCTTTCGTGGAAATAGTTTCTATGGGCTAATGATTATACCCATTTTACAAGTGGTAAAACTGAAACCCAGAGAGTTTAATTAATGTATTCAAAGTCAAACAGCAAGTAAGTAAGTGGAAGTAGGATTTGAATTCATGTCTGCTTGACTTCAAAGTCCATAACCTTAACTTCTCTGCTGAAAAACCTCTAGAGGGAGGTAGAAAAGCTCACAAAAGCACGTGTGGACGGACCATTCTCAGGGCCATATAGCTGAAATTGTTTGTTGCTACACAATTTCAGCCAGCCGCGAGACCCTGGCTTACCTAGAAAGCTTATATCTGCAAAGAGGAAAATCTTCTTCCTTGGATGAGTGTGCCTTTTCGCTATGGTGAGCTCAAAAGTAATAGCTTTCCCAGTCACGACACTTAGTTTGGCTGGAAGATGTGAATGGTCCTTTCTGGACTACAAGCTCAACAGCTGTTCACATTTACACAGTAGGTTAAAATTTATATTTAAAAAATAGTGGCTCATAAAGAAAGAATATGGAACAATGACAACTGCAAAAAGAAAAGGGATAATTGTATTCATGAAAAATGAACTGGTGGGTGATACATTATTTTTTTTAAGCAAAACGTGTTGCAGCATTAAATAACAGTGTCTTTAATTAATTCTGCCTAACGTTAAAAGAATGAGGTCACCCATACCAAAAAATTGTTGAATAAAGCAAAAATGTGTGAAAGATATACTCTCTGATGTTACTCATAATGAAGAAGGGTTATCTACTGGTCAATATACCACCATTATTTCTTAGTTAGAGGTTTTGCAGTTGAAAATAGACAATGGTTATAACAACCCAATGTGATTATCACATAAAATATACTTTATTGGAGAGAAATTATCCAATGATAACTCAGAGTTGTTTCTAGAGAGCAAAAGCAGTCCCTCCAACAAGGAATTTTTAGCTAGAGCTAAAGGGCCACCCACAGAGAGTATTCATGCCCATTGATTTTTGCCTATAAACAGAATTAATATGTGTTGCTTTAGGGTTTACAAAGGACTTTCACAAGCATTCTGGGGCTAGCACACACCCCATTTGGCAGATGAGAAAATTAAGACTCTCAAGGGCAGGGCAAGTAAACAGGATTTGAGTCCGTGTCACCAACCTGGATTCTGTGTCAGCAACTCCTCTGCTCTCTCAACAATAGTTTCTCTCTAAAAACACATGAGAACCCTTTTCAGTGAATTGTAGGGACAGGCACATTGCGTAAGTCACACATGGGGATAGATTCAAGGGTAAGCAAGAGGTGACTTCACTTCATGCTCTCTTTGGAGTTGATTAATAACAGATGGTGGCATATGGATAATCAGGGAAGGCTGAAAATTTCATGTCCCTGTGAACCGATAGTTGTAAAATAATTCATTAACATTTCTTTAGAGCAGAAGCTGAGCACTGAGCACATGTGGGAAGACAGGGGACTGCTCTGGCTTCTTCAGCCGCGTAGCCTGGCTTCTCCCTGGACTTTGCGGCCCGGGAAGGAAGTGTAGCCTCTCTTGTGTCTTGAGAATGAAGATGTGCTTTGGAGGGTTGAATCAGCATTCCTTCCAATCATATAAAATACTCGTCCTTTGAAGAGTTCTGATAAACTTATTATTTCCTTTTTGTCACATCTCCACAAATGTCTCTGATACTCCACTAACCATTTAATGCACATTGCAGAATGTCATCCTGGACAGTGGCTCCACTAGTCTACTCTTCAGTCAAGCATTGGATTGGATAAGAATTTTTTTCATTTTGTTCTCAAAATGAAAATGATCAGCCAAGAAGTATTTATTTATGCTTGCTATAGGCACAGGACTTTCCTGGGGATACAGCAAATATTTTTGTTCTCAAGGAGTTTATAACTCAGGGAAGATAAAACTAATATATATGAAACTGTCAAGTGAGAGTTAACTAGTGAACTGTGTATTATCGACTTTAATGCTGTGAGAGTCTAGAGAAGGAGATAGTGTTTAAACCAGGCTTTAAAAACAAGGCTAGAATCTTGTGAGGCAGAATTAGGGTGGGAGGGAGGAGGACCCACTTTCCAGGTAAGGGGAACATGAGCAAAATTCTGTGATTTGGAATGAATATTGTGCAGGAAAGGGACAATGAAGAGCTGGCTTGGAAGATGGGTATTGATGGGGAGGTGGGAAATAAAGAGTGACCAGGTTGTAATCAAACCTGAAACTCAAGAAGCGGAATTTGTTTGATCTGATGGAGAAGAGAGTTTCATCCTAAATGACTTGATAGGGGAGTGGGAGAGCTTTAGGAGGAGGATGAGTGTATCATGACATTTATGATGGGAAATGGGATGGGAATGGCTTGGGTTAGGAGCTGGGGAATGGAGCGCCATCTTGGGCTTGGGGGAACCAGCAAAGAGTCTGCCGAAAGAACCCAGGCATGGATGCCAGAGAAGGTATGTATGAACAGCTAAATGTAACACAGTCAGCTGACATTTATTGAGTACTTGCTATGTGTCAGGCATTATGGTAAGCTTTTTACAGAAATAGCTTCTAAGGGCTAATTATTATGCCCATTTTACAGGTGGGAAACCTAGAGAGTTTAACATGTTCAAAGTCACACAGCAAGTAAATGGACGAAGGATTCGAATTCACTTCTACTTATAGACCTCAAAGTCTATAACCTTAACTTCTCTGCTGAAAACCTCTAGAGTGGTTTTAGATCTAATGAAGTTAGTGATGGGAAAGGAGAGGGGGAAAAAAGCAAATCTAGTAGGTTTGTCAAAGGCAAACAGATAAACATGGAAAGCAGTTTAGGGAGAAAGAGACAAAAGATATTAGAAAGAGAAAAAAATAGTAGAAATTTGAGTGTCAGGGCTCCTGGAGGATTGAGTCTTAATTGGTGGTAAAAAAACAAGTTTATGTCAAGTTTTAAAAAGTATGTAACATGCATTGATTAATTCAAGGTCCGGTGCAAATGCCGCCTTCTCTAAAAAGCCTTTCTAACCTTTTTACATTAATCAAGTGTTCAACAAAATGATTGATTAAAAACCCCTCCTTCTTTTGAGCTCTCATTGCTCTTTTAATACGATTATATTATAAAATACAGGGCCAAGAGCCATGTCTTATTCTTTTATGATACCCAGTGCTTATCATGGTACCTGCTGCATATCCAGCATTTAATTAAGGCTTGTGAATGAATGAATGAAGTAGGAAAATATAGTGTTCAGACCACAGATGAAATCTCTCACTAATATCAATAGGACCAAAATTATATTACTGAAGGAAACTTTAGGACATTATCGTCTAGTTCAAATTCTTCCTGTCGTAGGTAAGAAAGCAGAAACTGTAGTCCAACATTTTGTAATATTCTTGATAAGTGGTAATTCAGCCTCTGCTTAAATACTTTCACTGAAGAGGAGATTTATTAAAGTTTTGGACAGGTTAATTGTTACAAACTTCTTCCTGTGTTGAGCCCAAAGACTTTTTATTAACTCAACACATTGCTATTAGAAATGTCCAATGGCAAATGGATCAAATCCTTCATTTACTAAACATAGCTATCATGAACTCTCAACACCCACTCCTTTTTTTTTTTTCTGAAGTGTAATATTCATTATTCTTGCAACTCATTTTTTGTGCTTACAGCTTTTGAGATTCCAATCACTGCTGTTGCTTTCTTCTAGCTAAATTGTGGGCTAATGATGTCCACTTTTAAGGGTGGCAATGTTAAACACGTTGCTCCTGGTCTGGTTTGGGGAGTAAATATTCAGTAGAATATAAACTTCCTTTTATGAACACATTATTTTTCTTAATGTATCCTAATGCTTTAACATTTTTTGTTAACTCATATTGTGCTTATAGTCAATAAAACTTTGGGCTCTTTTTCTCTTGTGCTGAGATTCGTCCAGTAGTTTTTCACTATTGGATTTTTGTCTAATTCTGCTCATATTCTATTCAGATA
>RJWJ010042522.1:0-12997 GCA_004363605.1 Indri indri | reverse complement strand
TACCTTATTAGATACAAACTGCTTAATTTATACCTTGGGTCTATTGCTTATTAGCTCTGTGACCTGGTTAACTTGCTTAATGTCTCTGTGTCTCAGTTTACTCATAAATAAAATAATGATAATAATATTTTATGTACCACAGAGTTTTGATGAGAATTAAATTATTCAATCTATATTGTTAACTATTTTGATGATGGTAATGTTATCGTAATTAAATATTAACAGCTATTAATATTACATATATAGAACTAAAGTTAATGTTATACTGCATGATATAGTTAGATATTGTTTATGTGGTTATAGACTCCTAACTATACTTATACACACATTAATTTAGCACACATATTGTAGCAACTAACTTTTCTAGTTAGTAATTTTATAATAAACTCATAGACAAAGTATACAGTTTTATTCTAACCAAAGTTTTGGCTCATATTTCCAAATATTAATATTATGTTTGCCAGTACTTTTGGTCTATTGCAGGACTACTGTTAGTAATATTACTATTGGATTTGTTATTAATTATATATTTCCAGAGAAACACTTAAGTACCCAGAAATTGTATCGTAAATTAAAAACATCTATTTTTGTGTCCCTTGAGTATATTCACTAACAAAATTTCTCTGTTATCTTGTTCAGCTGTTTTCCTCATTCAATACTAGATGTTTAAGAAAAATTGCTAAGCTATGAATTATATTCTTTGGTGTCTTTATGAAGTTCTTGGGTATGAAAATATCAATTCAGTGCAGTAGTTATGCAATTTCTATGCATTGAGCATAAAGTAGCAGTATTCATTAGCAGGTTTTCACAGTCAAAACTGTTATTTCTCCACGAACATTTCTAATTCAAACTGCAAGCTGCTTGTTTGCAAACAGAGAAATTGGAACTTGCCAATTATGTTAATCATCTGTTATAAAATCTCTTGAATATCTCATGATCTAAAGAACAATTGAAAGCTCACTTTTTTATGCCTTGTCTATAACTATCTATCTACTGTTTATCCCAATTTTTTCTACCATTTTGATTGAATAAGGAAAACGTTTTTAAAAGCCAATTTTAGTTATCAATGGTGTTATTAATTTATAAGAGATCTAGCTGTGTTTTTTTGTTTTTGTTTTTTTCCCCTGAATCAATTACTTTAAGAGCTCCATGAATGAATAGAAGGCAGTTTACTCTCATTGTTCTACATAATGTTTGGCCTAGGAATTTGGGAGGTATAATTTATTTCATTATAGCATGTTCAGAAGCTTTTAAGATGTTTAGGGTTTAATCCTTAATTTGACATAATATTGTGAGATTTTCTTATTGTTATTCTTTTCTATAAGGCCAGAATAATGTAATAACATTGATTGTTCACATTAATGATGAAAACACTTACATTCATATTTATTACACATTAAATGTTACTAGAATATAGATTACCTTTGTTTTCTCATTATATCAAATCAATTTTGTAGCTATTATCTATTTTTCTAAAGAATCTTTCACAAAGCAAAACCTATCCATACAATATATAATGTGATAGTTTATTATAAATCAATGTCAGCATTTATTCTTTAAAGTAAATATTAAAAGTGTAAATGCTATGGAGATTTTCATCTTTAATAATTGCTTTCCTGAAAGAAAATATATTTAATAAAATAACATTTGTAAATGAAGCATTTTGTGTATTATTCTCCATTTCTTTGTTTAAAATACTTATGTCTGTTTTTATTTTTTCTATCATCATTGAATTATTATGAGTGATCTTTAGATGCTAACATCAATAAAATAAGTTTCTTGTATAGAATTCAAAATTTCACATCAGTCATATAGTTTTCAGGGAAATCCATACAATAAGTAGAACATTCATTATAGGTTGTGAAAAGATGTTAGCATTACAATAGTAATAATTTTACACTATCTATAACATAAACTAAGCAATATATGCTGGTTTCAATGTATAATACATTTGCTACATTAGGGATATACTAGTCCTCAGTAATACAGAATTCTGGCTTACATCCCTCTGGAAGACATTATGCTTTTCCTCTTCTCACCAGTCATAATGATCCCTGTTGCCAATCCTTTATGAAAAGCTCTGAGGCATCTATTCATGTCCTTTGCCCATTTTTTCATTGGGTTATTTTTTTTTCCATTGAGTTTCCTGAGTTCTTTATATATCATGTATAATAATCTTTTATCAGATATATGGTTTAAGGATTTTTTTTCCATTTCATAGCTTGTCTTTTCTTCTTGGTGGTGGTTTCCTCTGCTGTGCAGAAACTTTTTAGTTTGACATGGTCCCACTTCTTTATTTTTGCTTTTGTTGTCGTATAAAAAATCATTGCCAAGACAAATGTCAGAAAGATTTTTCCCTATGTTTTCTTCTAAAAGCTTTAAAGTTTATGGTCTTATTTTTAAATTGTCAATAAATTTTGAGTTGATTTTTGTGTATAGTATAAAATATGGGCCCGCTTTCATCCTTTTGCATGTGGATAACTAGTTTTCTCAACACTATTTATTGAAGAAACTATCCTTTCCATATTGTGTCTTCTTGGTATCCTTGTCAAAGAACTGACTGTATATATGTGGGTTTATTTCTGGATTCTCTATTTTGTTCCATTGGTCTATGTGTCTGTTTTAATGCCAGAACCATGCTGTTTTGATTACTATAGCTTTCTAATATAGCTTGATATCAGGAAATGATGCTTCCAGCATTGTTTTTTATAAAGATTGCTTTGGCTATTCACAGTCTTTTGTGGTTCCACATAAATTTTAGGATTGTGTTTTCTACTTTTGTGAAAAATGCCATTGGAATTTTGGCAGGAATTACATTCAATCTGAAGATCACTTTACATAGTATGAATGTTTTAACAATATTAATCTTCTGATCCATAAATCTGATATTTTTTTATTAATTAGTGTCATATCCAATTTTCTTCATCAATGTGTTATAGTTTTCAGTGTATAGATCTTTCTTTTCTTGGTTAAATTTATTCCTAAGTGGTCTATTATTTTTGATGCTATTTTAAGTGGGATTGTGTCATACAAATGGCCAGCAGATATATTAAAATGTGTTCAACACCACTAATCATCAGGAAAACGTAAATCAAAACCAAAGTGGACATCACCACATACTTGTTAGGGTGACTATTAGCGAAAAGACAAGAGATAATGAGTGATGGTGAGGGAGCAGAGAAAAAGGAACTCTTATACACTGTTGGTGGAAATGAAACTGGCACAGCCATTATGGAGAAAGTATGGAGGATTCTGAAAAATGTTTAAAAAATAGAAGTACCATGTCATCCAGCAATCCCATTTCTGGGTATATATCCAAAGGAAATAAAATGAATACCTCCAAGAGATATCTGAACCCCCATGTTTATTAAAGCATTTTGCATGATAGCCAAGGTATGAAAACAACTTAAGTGTCCATTGGTGGATGCATGTATAAAATATATATGAGACAGTGTATATAAAGGAATATTATTCGGCCATAAAAAGAAGGAAATCCTGCCATTTGCAACGTGGTGGATGAACCTGGAGGACATTATGATAAGCAAAATAAGCCAGACACTGAAAGACAAACACTGTATAATCTCAGAGGTTGAATCTAAAAAAGTCGAACTCATTGAAGCAGACAGTAGTTGTGGTTGACAGGGGCTATGACGTGGGGCTTTCTTCCCATGTTGGTCAAAGAATATGAACTTTCAGTAATAAACTGAATAAGTTCTGGGGACTTATTGTATAGCATGGTGAGTATAGTTAGTAATATTTTATTGTTTACTTGAAATTTGATAAGAGCAGATTTTAAGAACCTTCACAACACACACACACACATGCACAGATAGTGACTATGGGTGGTGATAAATGTGCTAATTATTATAACTGTGGTAAATATGCATCCAGTGTATGTGTCTATTAAATTATCACATTGTTCACCTTGAATACACAGTCATGTGCCACATAATGACATTTTAGTCAATGACGGACAGTTTATACAATAGCAGTCCCATGAGAATATAATGGAGCTGAAAAGTTCTTATCGCCTAGTGATGTCATAGCACAACTCATTATGTATTGTGGTGATGCTGGTGTAAAAAACCTACTCACTGTCAGTCATATAAAAGTATAATGCATATGTATAGTACATGGTACTTGATAATGATAATACACGACTATATTACTGGTTTATGCATTTGCCATACTGCACCTTTTATTGTTATTTTAGAGTATACCCCTATTTATTTTTAAAAAACAGTTAACTGTAAAATAGCCTCAGGCAGGTCCATTAGGAGGTATTTCAGAAGACAGCATTGTTATCACAGGAGGTGACAGTTCCATCTAAGTCATAGCCCCTGAAGACCTTCCAGTGGGACAAGAGGTGGAGTTGGAAAACAGTGATCTTGATGACCCTGATCCTGTATAGGCCTAGGCTTATGTGTTCGCATTTAGTTTTTAACAAAAAAGTTTTAAAAAGCAAATAAAAAAACAAATAAATTTAAAAATAGAAAAAAGCTTACAGAATAATGATATAGAGAAAGAAAATATTTTGTACTGTAAAATACATTTGCGTTTTAAGCTAATTATTATTACAAAAGAGTTAAAAAGTTAAAGACTTAAAAAGTGTATACAGTAAATAAAAAGTTACAGTAAGCTAAAGTTAATTTATTATTGAAGAAAGAAAAAATTTTTTATAAATTTAGTGTAGCTTAAGTGTAGTGTTTATACGGTCTATAGTAGTGTACATTAATATCCTAGGCCTTCACATTCACTCACCATTCACTCACCAACTCACCCAGAGCAACTTCCAGTCTTCCAACCTCCATTCACAGTAAGTGTCCTATACAGGTGTACCATTTTTTATCTTTTATATTGTATTTTTATAACCTTTTCTATGTTCAGATATGTTTAGATACACAAATACTTACAATTGTGCTGTATTAATAATTGCCTACAGTATTCAGTACAGTAACATAAATGACATGATGCACAGGTTGTAGCCTAGGAGCAATAAGGCTATTCCATATAGACTAGGTATGTAGTGGGCTATAACATCTAGATTTGTGTAAATACACTCTATCATGTTAGCATCATGATGAAATCACCCAACAACACATTTCTCAAAATATTTCCCCATAGTTAAGCAATGCATGACTGTATATAATTTGTAATTGTTAAATATTTTAAAATAAAAACACCTCAGAAGTGGATTTAAAGCTGGTGCACGTATTAATGAAGGGATATGTCAATCTACAGTTTTTTGGGTTTTTTTTGCCCAGAGACCCCCAAAGAATTTGTTTAGTCTCTGTTTTGTAGTTTCTTTACACCTGTACAACTAGAAGGATGTCTCTCAAAATGGCCTTATGATCTGTGCAAACATAGTCCATTGCTAGAAATAACAGGTAAAACAAGATTGGATGCTATTCTTTACCAAACTCATGGCAAGAGGAATAAGCAAGATAGTAGGTGAATTAAAACTCCAAAGGAATAGATGGTCTGGTAGTATAATACATCCTAATCCTTTATCATCTGTTTAGATATTTCCTAAATATTTTATAGTTTGAGAACTAGATAGAAGATGAAATGGAAAAGTAATATATACCATTCTAGAAATTAGAGAAAACACTACAAGAACTCTATAATTTGACTTAACAAACTGTAAATGAGTAGTGCCATATATAAGAGTGTTTCTGTTGTACTAGTGACAAATTTGTCAACCTAGAAAAACTCTCCAATTCTAATGTGCTTCAATTTTTCCATTCGCAAAAGTCAGTCTCTCATATGAATGTAAAGTATTTATTCTCACTGTGTCACAAAATTTTTAGTAGACAATTGTAGAGATACAGTAAAGGAAAATCAGATCTTAAGAAGTAGGACAAACGCTTTGATTCTCTTGAGATATGTGATCATTTTAAAGCAAAGGATGGTCAGAAAAATGTAAGCACAACTCTTTCTAAAAATATTTAATGTCATTCAATGGCTTTCCTATTCATATAGAGGAATGTTTTCACCAACAATAAATGCTGTAGAATTAAATGCCCTCATTCTTGCATATGGAACAGAAATGAGAAAAGGAAGAAATTTTTGCTACTCTTTCCTGCTTTCAGTTTAGAAGTAATTAATTGCCTGTGATGAGAAATCATGATATCATATTCTGACAGTGCACATATTTATACACAAAATTAGAGAGGTAAGGTAACAGTAAGGTGTCTGAAAGACAATCAGTACCATGCATGTATAAATTAAACTATAATTACAAAGCAAATGGTCATCACAGAAAGAGGAAACTTCCTTAAAAGGTTACATAGTGCCAAGATCAGATAGGAACAGACTTAGGTTCAATCCTGTTAAAGTTTTTAATACATCTAAAGAAAGACTGTACATTAGAATTTTATAAAAGCTTGACATTGTAGAAGCTCAGAAAAAGGAAATACTGAAAAGGCAACATTTTTTTCAATACTTTTCCAATCACTGCCCATAGCAAAGGGTCTGTACCCCAAGAGCCAATTATATTTGCTACCAGATATTGTTGGCATCTGATATCTGGTATCTGATATCAGAAACATATACTCCAAATTTCATTGGTGTATGGAAGCCTCATGCATTAAAATGCTAATTCCCTTTACTCTTGTCCATACTTACTAAGGCATTGGCAAATTATAATTTGTTTCTCCTTGTACATCGAATAAACATATTGTTAATGTTTTTATACTTTAGAAGGTAGATTTTAAAGTATAAAGGGTCATTGTTGTTATACATTTCAGCCTCTGCTTACTGTGATCATCAACATGAGTCAATTTTCCAAATACAGTCAATTCTGGAACTTGACAACATTAAGTCTATTGATCAGTTGAAAACATTAACAATCAATTCATGCACAAAATGTATACATTGGCTGCCTAATATGCATGAAAAATTGAGAATAGAAGATGATGAGAGAAAAATATTTGAGACAGGTTGATCTTTTTTTACACTCTTACCGTATTGCTTCATGCTCAGAATGCTTTCAAATATTAGAGTCTGTTGAAAAATTAAAACTATATTCTGATCTTAACATCATAAATTCATATCCTCATTTGTACTGTGGATTGTAATCCCATTACACTCAGGAAAAAAAAAAACGTTTTGTAAGGAAGAGACCTAAGACATGCCACAGTAAGTGGAAATAATAGTAACATTACATTCCAAGTCATCAAGCCTTTTAATTCTCTAGGACAGTTTTATAGTTCATATGTCATGGTGAACCTTTACACTGTTGATTAAGATTTATAAAAAATCACTACCTAAGCATAGATACTCAAGTGTAAAAAAAATCTCTCTACTTTACCACAAATCAGACCCACTGGGATTCTGTCCCCTTGTTATTTTGTTTGCTTTTCAGGTGTACATTGACTTAACCCTGTTCAGAAAGGGAATCTAAATCCCTTAGGACTTTCACAGAAAAGAAAAGGCTCCACAGGCTTTCCAGATCACTTCGGCTACAAGTGACTATCAATAGATTTCCTTTAAAAAACCGTAAATGTGAAAACTTGACTAAAACAAAGCCAATTCATCATTTTCCCCATGTTTATATCACCTTATATAATATAATTTTACATATTATAGACATGTTTCTGTCTTCGTTTAAAATAATACACGTCTTCCCTCTATGTTTTCAAAACTAAAGAGTTTTTATGTCAAAATAGAAAAGGAACATGGGCAATATATCACTATTCAAATTATTTTTGAATCCTTTGATTTGGGTTTTTTGCTTGTAGCCACTGAAATGTTAAATTCTGTGAAAAAATGCCTCCTGAGAAATGTTTTCATACAAGGTCTGTAGTGCAAAGAGTAACTGACAAGGTTTATCTACAGACACACAATCAGCCACTTTATGATTGATTTTATATTTTTAGTGAAAATGACGGTTATGATTTAAAACTAGAAGAATTGGCAGAAGATATGCTAATACTTTGACAACACTTACCAAGCTAGCAGGGAAAGTGACAAGATGGATAGCACTAGGCAAAATAACACTCAATAAATACATGGCTAGATTGAGGCTAATTATCTCCCCATACAGAGGCTTTGATGATCTTATGGGCAGCCAGTAGCACCAAGGCACAAATGCTAAGAGACATAGCGGGAAGAACACTTAACATCCATTCTCCTAGAGTTTTTCAAGAACACAATACATTGTTACTAACTATAGGCACCATGTTGTACAGCAGATCTCTTGGACTTATTCCTTCTAGTTAACTGAAATTTTGTGTCCTTTAACTCACATCACCCACCACTCTCCCCTCCAACATACACACATCTACCCCAATCCCGGTAAGCAGCATTCTGCCCTCTACTTCCCTGTGATCACTGTGTGATGTAATGCATATGTTCACCAGCTAGATTTAGTCATTCAAGGATGTATATGTACTTTCAACACACCATATTGTACACAATAAATATATATAATTTCATCTGTCGAGTTTTAAAAAAGATACGTAATGGGCTTCATTGTAATTCAAGCAACCATAAATGCTTGAGGATTTATCTAGAGTGTGAGGCAGAGCAAGAGAAATCCATGGTTCTATCAAATACTGAACAGCTAGGTGGGCAGCATGCAGGATTCTGAGAGATATTTGCATAAGAAGAAATAGAAGCAGATACAGATGTGGAGGATGCTGAGCCACCAAGGCAAAGAGAGCTGGTAAGAACTAGCCAGTTTACCGGGGTGTGGCCCAATGTGCCAGTGCTAAGTGCTCGAGTCCTAGTCATAGTGGGGAACTAGGGTATTAGCTTAGGAAATCAGGACAATTGCAGACCCAACCTACTCAGTAAAATAATGGGAGAAGTAGAATGAATGGAAAATAGAAATTCATGGGCTGCCTCAGAATCTGTTCATGAGCCTATGTGTCATACCCGTGCAATGGATCCTCAGTCTTGTGTCAACTGGAAATGATTTGGCTGAAAAAAAGCTAAAGGATATATTGGGTTCTTGATAAGCCATGCAAAACAGGAGATCATCAATTTGAAGAGTCACTGTACTTTATTTTCTATGATTCTTTTTAAAGCAGGGGCAAAAAATGGTTGATGATAACATCAATTCAGCATATCATATGATTTATCCAGTAGATACAATAAGAGGTAAAATAATTGATAAAATAACAATATAGTGATTGTTAATAGACTTCTACCATAGAATATTTAACTACATTGTAAAGATGTATTAAAACCAATTGGTGACTGACTGCAATGTTAGACAATTTACTTAATGCAGTTATATACTCCCCGTCCATCTCGTAACTATTAAATTTGTACTATATACTATCTACTGGCTCTATATTGGTCTTAAAAAAGAAAACAAAAAAGAAGGTATGAGAAAAAAATAAAATTAGAAGATCCAGCTACAACTATTTCCTCTATTTTGCTTTGCAAGTCATTAATACTGCAGAGTTTGAAAGCTATTGTTGAAAGTGTCTATCTAAATTTTATCAATGTATTTTTATAGCATGCGGAGAATTCAAAATGTTGGATAGCTTTTGCGAATATTAAAAATTAAAACAATTAAGTGTTTCCTTGGGAAAATTCATTCAGAGAGGATGCCGCCTTTAATCTAGTTTCCCTGCTCAATGGTTTATAAATATAAATATTTTGGGGATCGCTGGAAGAAAATAAGTCTCTCCAAAACTAACCTGTGATAAAAATGAATTATATCTTAAATGTTTCTAATGTATAATGTGTCTCTTTTAATGAGGAAATATCATTTAATTTACAAATAATAATAATAATTTAAAGGTCACAAACTATCTTTTTTTTCCTTTGACACCTTTGTGCATTCATCTCATCGTTTGACTGTTTACCGCATGCATTCAGTAATATAAATTCCTTGGCATTTAGCTGGATCTTTTTTTCCCTTGTGGTTTGAAGTTCTTTTCCTTTTTTAATTAGATTGACCTTTTGGTTCACTTGAATACCCTCAACCTGACAAAGAATAACTGTTCTCTTCTAAGGCAACAAGAAATGAGCAGAGAAAGAGTGAAAACACTGACACAAAATGAAAATTTTTGATGCCGTGATCTGGGTAGCATAACTGCATAATTGTTACTTTTCACAGTCACTAACACAGAGAAATTTGCAGTTTCCCCCAATTCTCAGTGCTTTAATGTGATGAACTACTTCATATCTTCCCAAATTAACACTTTTATAGGACTCCTTAGGACTAATGTATTTAAAGTGTTTTCTATGTGTTTAGTAACAGCTGACCTGTCTTACCATTCTGAAAGCCAGGGTTTAGTATTGAAAAAATTAAAAAAGACTCATCCTCATTGTCATTATGTCATTGTGTGAATATGCATATGATACACATATACATATGTGCACATAAATACACACACCTAACTTTTTTTCTTTTTGTAAAAGTAAGTTTTAAAGAACATTTAATATATAGGTGTCTTTGAGGTAGCATCTACACTTCACTATTATCCACCAATCTCTTTAAGATTCAAATATATATTACATATTTTCCCATACACTTGACCTATAATGTGTAATGCATATGATTGTGAGACTACATAATAACTAACCCATTTCGACTAATACCTTATTGATCAAAGCTTCATATATGGGGTAAGTAAGGAACTAGCATTGACTACAACAGACCCATATTAATAGTAACACAAGTTACTTCTAATTATGTGGACATCACATTTCTATCCCCAAGAGAAAATGTACAAGATTGGAATGAACTGACTGATGCACACTCCATTATTTCTGAATTATCAATTAACAATTTAAATACTGCAGTTGCTTGGTCAATTTGGTCTAAATGCAAGAAAATATGATAATTGAATCTCAAGATAGGTAAAGCAATTGTGAAAAGAAAACCAAGGTATTGATAGGTATCTTGTTCAATTTTTAGTCTTGCTGAAATTATGTCTAGGATATGGAACTGAAGAACAGAAAACTAGGGAAATAATTTAATTGTTTTAAAGAGTGGCATGTAGACACTGGTGCCAGATAAAAACTCTGTCATAGAAAATTATCAAAATTATATTCCAAGCTCCACATTATAGAACATTGCAAACCCACAAAACTAATGTATCAGAAGACCACTTACATAGAAATATGTTTATAATTTAATTTTCAGTAAAAAAGCAATATCAGGATACACAATAATATGGTAAATTCTCCGTGTGTGTGTGTGTGTGTGTGTGCGCGTGTGTGTGTGTGTGCGCGCGCACAGGCGCGCGCATAGGCATGTACACAACTCAGGCCCTTAGTCTACCGTCATTCATAATTTGAATTGATAAAACAATTTAAATACTTAGGGAATAGGCTATTATATAAATACCTATGATTACAAAATAATTATAAATAAAAAATTATTCTAGTTCTACAAAAATATTTGGGTGGGTGACAGTTTTTTTTAATGTTTTTGTGATATTTAAATAAAAACATCCGATGACAACATTAATGAGTCTGTATAAGATCTCTCTAGTAAGACAAGTTGAGACATGTTGGTATAACAAAAGCTAGTTGTAATAATAATAATAATCCTAATAACAGCAACAGCAAGAAATAAAACAACAATAACAATAACATTGGTTAATTACTTTAAAGGTGTCAAAGATCTTTACCTGTGATACCAAAGCAATTTTACAGGGGTGTTAAGGTTATTTACTGGAGAAAGAATAGTCTTTAAGAAATGGTTCTTACATCGTTAGATATCCATATGCAGAAAGATGAATTTAGACCCTTATCCCATACCATACGCAAAATTAACTAAATCAATAGGTAGACTAAATATAAGAGCAAAAGCTATAAAATTCTTTGAAGAAAGAACAGAACAAAATTTTTGTGACCCTGATATAATCAAATGTTTCTTAGTTACAACAAAACTAGAATCCATAAGAAAAAAATAGTAAATTGGATTTCCTGAAAATTGAAAGCTTTTTACTTCAAAATATATCAATGAGAAAATGAAAAAACAAGCCAAAGACTTGGAGAAAATGTTTGCAAATCACATATCTGATAAAGGACTTGCATCTAAGTAAGTTAAATAATCTTTCAACTCAATAAAATAGATAAGAGAATTTAAAAATGGGCAAAATATTTTATTTTATTTTATTTTATTTTAATTTATTTTTTTTATTTCAGCATCTTACAGGGGTACAAATGTTTAGGTTACGTATATTGCCTTTGCCCCACCTAAGTCAGAGCTTCAAGTGTGTCCATCCCCCAGATGGTGTGCACCGCACCCATTAGTTGTGAATACACCCATCCCCTCCTCTCCCTTCCCATCTGCCTGACATCCGATGAATGTTACTACTATATGTGCACATAAGTGTTGATCAGTTAATACCAATTTGATGGTGAGTACATGTGGTGCTTGTTTTCCATCCTTGTGATACTTCACTTAGTAGAATGGGTTCCAGCTCTATCCAAAATAATACAAGAGGTGCTAGATCACCATTAGATACCATAGATCACTATTGGTGGAACTGCAAGTTAGTACACCCTCTATGGAAAACGGTAGGAAGATTCCTCCACGAACTAAAAGTAGACTCACAATTCGATCCAGCAATTCCACTACTGGTATCTACCCAAAGGAAAAGAAGTCATTATCAAAAATATGCCTGTACTCCAACGTTTATTGCAGCACAATTACAATAGCAAAGATGTGGAATCAAATAAGTACCCATCAGTTCATGAGAGGATAAAGAAAATGTGGGATGTGTAGATACCATGGAGCAGTACTCAACCATAAAAAGGAATGAAATAATTTTTTGTAGTAATTTGGGTGGAACTGGAGACCATTATTCTGAGTAAAATATCTCAGGAATGGAAAAGCAAACAACACATGTTCTCACTAATACATGGGAGATAAATGATGGGTACACACAGGCACAAAGAGATGTAAAGGACATTGAAAATGAAGAAAGGTGGAGAGCGAGAGGGAGATAAAGGACAAATATTTACCCATCAGGTACAACAAACACCATTCTGGTGACTCTGACACTACAAGCCCCGACTTCAG
>RJWJ010042521.1:0-13003 GCA_004363605.1 Indri indri | reverse complement strand
CTGTTCTCATCTGTACCCCAAGGCTCTGTTACCTCATTTATAAAACATACAACAGTTCCTCTAGGCAGTTCCACTTGTAAGCATTAAATTCCACTCTGAATTTTTTTCTTTGTTGTTTTAAAGAAGTAAAATTTAAAAAGTAAAAATTAAAAAGGCAGACTACAGCATAGCACACGGGAAAGAGCCCAGCTTTGGGAGTCAGGACAATGCAGTTTTCATCCCGCATCTCCCAACAGATCTGCCACCTAAGCCTGGCCAAATCCCTCCACTTTTCTAGGCTCTGTTTCCACATCTGTAAAATAAAGGGAGGGGAGCAGGCAGGAGAGGCTTTGAGTGGCTGATCCCCAAGGTCCCTTCAAGCTTGAATATTCTGAGATTTTTATTATGTAAGCCAAGATGTTGGGTCGATGTAGCAGTAAATTATGCTTCCAGCTGCAAGGAACAGAAGAACTTACTATGGCTTATTTAGAATTTTTTTTTCATAATCAAAAGATTTGGAGACGGACACCTAGTCCATTTAATAAGTGGTTCAACATTGTCAGGGATAGCATCTTTTCGTTTCTTTTTTACAGCTTTAAACAGGTATAACTCACCACAGGATAAACTCCACATAAATAATGTATACAATTTGATACTTTTTGATATTTGTATATATCCGTGAAACCAACACAACAATCAAGATAGAGAACATGTCCATCACTCCCAAATGTTTCCCTGTTCCCCTTTATAATCCCTCCCTCCTGTCTTTCCTTGTACGCTTCAGGTGACCACTGATCTGCTTTCGGTTACTATGGATTGATTTGAATTTTCTAGAATTTTATTATACAAATAGAATAAATAGTATATATTCTTTTCTGTCTAGCTTCTTTTACTCAGCATAATTATTTTAAAATTTATCCATGTTGCAGTGTGTACCAGCATTTTTAATTCCTTTTTATTACTGAGTAGTATTCCATTTCACAGATATATTACATATATCCCATTCACTTATCGAAGGGCATTTGGGTTGTTTCCAGTTCGGGGTTATTACAAATACAGCTGCTGTCTACATTGCCACCATTTTTTTAAAGATCTTTCTTCTTTGCTAACATAGATGTTTAGTGCTATGATTTTCCCCTTAAGTACTGTTTAAGTGGCATTCTGTAAAATTTATTATGTTGTTTTCTTTTCTTTTCCTTTTCTTTTTTTAGTTCAAACTATTTTCTAATTTTCCCTTTGATTTCTTTGATCATGGTTATTCAGTTTCCAAATATTTGGGGATTCTCCAGGGCTCTTTTTGTTATTAATTTCCATTTTAATTTCATCATGGTCAGACAACATACTGTAATCCATGTGGGTGGTTCTCTTTCTAGCCTTACATATTTCCTCACATGCATGTGCAATCAGTACTTGGCTGAAACTGTCTGGATTTCTCACTGTGTACAGACAGCAATCTCTTCTCTGGTCCTCTCTCCTACAAGCTCCAGTATGTTGTCCTTCTCAGATGCTTAGCTTCATCACCTCAGCTCAGCAAATCCTCTAGACTCTGCCGAATTCCCCCTCCTCTCCACAGCCTGAAAGCTCCTTCAAAGCAGTAATCTAGGGCAATCACAGAGCTCACCTGTTTTTTCTCCAACTTCTATCACTGTTGTTCATTGTCTGATCTCCCAATGTCTTAAAAATCTGTCATTTCATATATTTTGTCTTCTTTTATGTTCATTTCAAGAAGAAGGGTAAATCTAGTCCCAGCTTGGCCAGAGACAGAAGTCCCTGGGGGAACTGGTGTCTTGATCCTCCTCTTGAAACTTTTCCTCATGCTTAGCGCCTAATGATCACAAAATGGCTGCTATATCGCTAAGCATTATATGTACATTTTAATGCAGGATTTAACACTAGTCATACCTGTCCACTTATTATAAATGTAAAATGTTTTCCTCAGCAAATTTACCCTTGTATCTCCTTGGCTATGATGAGGCCACTTGGCCATCCTTATCTACAAAGGAGTCTGGGAAAGTAGGAAACAGTGTTGTCATGACTGGTTTATGTTTAAGTATGATTTGTCATTGGCCAGTCCAAATGAACTGGAGAAGGAAGGGGTGGGAGATACAGGATATCGGATAGATAACTAACAGGGTCTGCAACTGAGGCAACCAACACTGTCCTCTTCAGAAAGTAAGAGCCCCTCATCTCTCCCACTGGGCCGCTTCCCCCTGCTACGATCCACCTGGGCGTCTCTGACAATGGACTGTTTTCCAACCTTTCCATGTCTGATAAGAGTTCCTGTGTCCTGAGGGATAACATTCTAATGCCCTCTAAGGACTACTTCTCACTTCAGGGAGGTCTTTGAAGCTCTAAAATATTAAACCAAGGAGAAATCATCAATTAAATTACTAATTGTTTAAGCCTCTATATTCAGATTATCTGTCATTTGCTTCGAACTAAAGTGAAAATAGCAAGTGGTTATACTATCCAAGTGAGATCTACTTCACTAACTTTAAATGTCAACTCAGTACATGTCTTAAAGCACATCTAAGTATCCATTGTTGTGTTTATTCTGCTTGGTTCACTCAGAGGTGATTGGAGAGAATAAAGATCAGTTAGTTTCTAGCATTCTTTCTAGCAGTCATGGCATAGCAGTGTGAAGTTTCAGGCCAATTGTTGGAAAAGTTCCCAAGGCTGCAAGCCTAACTTCTAGGCCAAGGAGGCGTTTTCTTTGGCCAGGGAGGCATCTTTCCATGCAAATGGTTGGTGGTTCAAGTTTGGGTCACTTGCAGAGCATCAGGGCACTTAGGTGTTAACTTTACAGAAGAGGAAACAGCAACTATTTTTATACCAACATTTTAAGTCCTAAGATTAACTTGGGAGATGTCAGGGAAAACGGAAAGTAGTTCTTATGTTTACCTAGTAAAGACAAACTTGACCTACTTCTCAATTTAGTCAGGTAAAAATACATTAAGTGAAGAGTCAAATATTCTTTCTTTCCTGACGATTTAGACTAATTCTCCATGGGACTTTATATCTTGAAACAATTGGACATATTATCAGAAGAATTTACTGCTTAGGCAAACATAGCTTGAGAAAGACTTTGAGGTCTGCAGTGGCCTAAGCCTTGAGTGGTTAAAGGGTCTGAAGATGGGTTGGCTGTGGAAGAGGACTGGGGGGAGAGGGCTAGCTTGGAAGATGGTAACTGCTGGGGGAGAAGAGGATGAGATCAGAGGAGAACTGACAGGAACTCCATTCATCATTTCTTCTTATATTAGTAAGGATGGGTTAAATTATGCTGCAATGACAAACAACCCCCAAATCTCAGAGGCCTTAATGTAACAAAAGTTTATTTCTCTCTCCTACAATGTCTTTTGTGTGTCAAGGCAGCTCTCTCGGGTAGGTGTCCTCTGTGTGGTGACTGAGTTATCCAGGCTGCTTCCGTCCTTTGGGTCTTCCATGTTAGCATAAGGACTTTTCTGATTGCCGAAGTGGAGGAAGAAAAGCCTGGAGAATCACACTGTCTCAGCCTGGAAATGGTGTGTGTCATTCCATTGGCCATAATAACTAGTCACATGGCTCTGTATAAGTGCAAGGGGACTGAGAGGTGCAGTCTTCCCTGTGCCTAGCATAGAGGAGAAAAGGACCAAGTGTGGGTGAATATACTGATAGAGAACATACTACTCTAATTCATAAGACTTCTCTTAGGGAAGAATTCTGTGCCAGGTTGTACCTGGGTTTAGAATCTCTTTCCAGAGGGATTCAGGGGCAATCTTATGGTTGAAAGAGGTGCTGAGACTTATCTTGAAGCTGCATTTACATAGCAAGAAATAAGCATGTATATCGATTGAATGTTTATTTCAGGCAGATTTGGGGGATGCTGGCAGAGGAGCAAAATCTTTCAATCCCACTTCTCTCCTCTCCCCCGCCTTGGCACTTACAGTGCCAGAGCTTCTTTATAAGTGCTGTATGTGTGATACAGTGAGCACATGCACATTTGGTACCAGCCAAAACTCCAAATGGGCAGGCCACCAATGGGCTACCAGTGGAGGGAGGCCTAGGAAGTAGTGGCAAGCACTCATGAAACACTGGCTCTCCACAGCGTGGTACCTCAGTCTGCCCTGGTATCTTGTTCCAACCTCTGTTTCCTATAAACATCAGCTGTTCTCACACCTTGCATCACAGTGATGCATCTTCTCAGAAAAGGCAACCGGAAAAGCAAAATCAATAAATTAGATTATTGCCGCGACTCTTGGAGCTCATCTCCTATTAGGAGTGAGGCTGTGTGTTGTGTCTGAAAGCACAGGAGAGAGAAGAGCAAGTATGTATGCAGTTTTCTCAGTGGAAATATGACTGCTAAGCACTCACCCCGATCAATGAGCTGGGAGGAGGGCAGACAGGAAGATGTGCAGTCAGTGATTCACATCCCCTCCATGCTGGGGGCTCTGACCATCTGGAAATCACATCATGCAAGGCCCAGGGAGAGGGAGAGTACTGCCATCTGAAGCAGCCACACTGGCCCTTCAGCGGGCATGACAGCTATATTCTAGTCTGCCATAAACGGTAGCTAGAAGCTGGCATCGTGCTCTGTGTCTTCTCGAGGCTCAGTCTGCCTTGCACACCAAACTATGCTATTTTACAGATCTGCCTAATGGAAATCAACAGCAAATAGATTTGTCTTCAGTGTTCCCTGTGCTAGTCCCCAGATAAGCAGATCTTCCCTCCCCCTCTCTGCTAACTCACCCAGGACAGCTTTCTCTGGGTATGATGCCCAGTCTTGATAATGCCTCTTTAAATGATCCTGTCTTAGTTTTATTCCCTTAGCTGATTCTCTGTTGTTCTGAAAACTATTCTGGCAAGTAGATAATAATTAACAAGTTTTCTGCCTTGTCAATTAATTACTCAAGTGAATTAATTATAATTCTTTAAACATACTGATCCAGCTATTTTTCTATGTAACCCCCCATTGGACAAATTTTTTTAAACACAATACTGTATGGAAAGCATGCTGTTGGAGGCACAGAAGATTTGGGGACCAGGGGGTGGTGAAAAAGAGCTAGCAAAGGCACCCAAAAGTTTCTGGGAAGGACACCAACAGTGACCACTCCAGGAGGTGACATTTAAGCTGAGATTGGAATGACAAGAAAAAGCTGGTCATGCCAAGTACACAGGAAGAATGGGCGTGGCAAGTGAGCTGGAAAGCAGGGGAGGGTGAGCTTGGCGCTGGGACGAGGGATGGTCACTGGGCCTGTGCCGGGGTGGGGGGACGGGAGGGTGGAGCGGAGAGAGTGGTTGACAGAAACCAGATCATGCAAAACTTTGTCAGCCAGGAGAGGTTTTCAGAAGACACTGGTGGTTTTAAGCAGGTGCACATGAATGAATTCTGGGTTTTTCTTATGTGGGCCCATCTTTGGCCTACAGTTGTCTTCTATGTATAGTGTGATACTAATGTCAAACAAAAATTATGGGAGGCTGTTATTTTGGACTGAGCTCCTGCACTAGGCCCCAACAGACCAGACCAAACCAAACCAGAATGGAGTCACTTATACTAAGCGCCACATAATCAAACTGAAACTTTCAAGAAACAGATCAGTTTTTCCTGAAAACAGGAGATTCCAGTCTACCCGAGTCAGTGTAATAAGGACATCCCCTCTGCTTTGATCCTTACCAAAAAAATTAACCTGCAGTAACCTGACATTGGCCAATCAGCTTTTTTTCTTCTTCTGTTTTCTTTTCCCCACCTTATAAAACTCACTGTTCTGACACCGCACAGAGGGAGCTCTCATTCTCTTTTGTAGAACGAAGCCTTTCCCATTGATGAGTCACCAATAAGAGCCAGTTAGATCTATAAGTAAATTCATTGTAATTTTGACACTAATTTTTCCATCTAAGATCATAATATAAAGTTTCCTTTTTCAAGTAAGTGTATTTAAGCAAACAGAGTTAGGCCTTATAAAACTATTGAGTAAATAAGACTCAATATTGAGTAAATAATATAGATAAAACTATAAAAGTTGAAACACTGCCCTCAGGCAGAGAAAAATGGAATAATCTGTTTGGATCCCAAATTGCTTAGGAGACCAGATGCCCAGTACCTTGCAAGTATTTGAGAAGGCAGCAGGCTAGAGAAAAATGCAGAGACAGTACTACTCCATGGTGTTCTAAAACTATGGTCCCCAATCCCTGGGCCAAGGACCAGTACTGATTCGTGGCCTGTTAGGAATTGGGCCGCACAGCAGGAGGTGAGTGGAGGGCAAGCAAGTGAAGCTTCATCTGTATTTACAGCTGCTCCCCATCACTCACATCACCACATAAGCTCCGCCTCCTATCAGATCAGCAGCAGCATTAGATTCTCATAGGAGTGCTAACCCTACTGTAAACTGCGCATGCAAGGGATCTAGGTTGTGAGCGCCTTATGAGAATCTAATGCCTGATGAGCTGAGGTGGAGCTGAGGCGGTGATACCAGCACTGGGGAGCAGCTGCAAATACAGATTATCATTAGCAGAGAGGTTTGACTGTACAATAAATGTAATGTGCTTGAATCATCCTGAAACCATCCTCCCCCCTCACCCCGGATCTAAGGAAAAATTGTCTTCCATGAAATTGATCCCCGGTGCCAAACAGGTTGGGGACCACTGTTCTAAAAGACCCAAAGTGTCCATACAAAGTTAACACAGAACAGTCCTTAGCTCCTGCGTCACCTGACTGGCCATCAGAAAGCATCAAGGCTTCCTGGTACCTTACATACACACCATTCAGAATGCTGCCCATTGCCTCTTTGTGACACTGCACTTTAACTTACCTTTCAAGTTGCTCTTCATAATTATTTTAAACAGATTTCCCCAGAACAAAATATTAAGGGACAGGGAGAAGGGGACTCCCAGTGTAATTTCTCCTATGTGTTATGCTCTGTTGAGAATAGCCTTACAATTACAGAACCATAACTCTGACAATTTAATATCTGTAAACACAGAAATGACATGACAAGAATTATATTTTGAATAAAATGCCAAGTTTTCTTGATTCTAAGGTCTATTTAAAAATCTACATTGCTGGAAATATCTGCATTCCTGAAATCAGATTGTGGTCTCACAACCGATATTAGAAAAATAATCCTACTAGGATATACAGAAACCTGGTTTTTTAAGATGTGCCTTGAAGTTATCATGTAAATTTATTGAGATAAGACTCTCAATCTCATTGTTAAAATGAGTAATAAACATTTGTTATTTCTATCACGTATGTGATAGAAAAGTGCTAATAATCCTTTCATGACCTGTCAACACTCTTGCAAATATTTATACTGGTAAAGACAGAGAGATGGCGATATATTAGTACCAAGGTAGCAAATTATTAAGTAAGACACTGCCTCAGTCTGTTCCTGCTGCTATAACAAAATACCTTAGACTGAGGAGTTTATAAACAATAGAAATTTATTTCTTACAATTCCGGAGGCTGGGAAATCCAAGATCCAGGCGCCAGCAAATTTAGTGTCTGGTGAGGGCTGCCTTCTGCTTCAAAGATGATGTCTTGTTGCTGGGGGAGGGTAAAAGGCAAACAAGCTCTCTCAAGCCCTTTTATAAGGGCATCAATCCAATTCGTGACAGTGGAGCCCTCATGACCTAATCACTCCTCAAAGGCCCCACTCTTAACACCATTATTTTGGTGGTGAGGTTCCAACATATGAATGTTTTAGAAGGACACAAACATGCAGACCATAGCAATAACCAGTCAGAATTGCAGGTTTCTTTTGGAGATTATTTTTCACAGGACATGGTAAACATTTCTGAAGTCTTTAGGGTCTTACAAGCTTCCTTTATTCAAATCATACCTCCAAGGACAGATTGGTTGCAATTATACATCTTCATCCAAGTCTCCATGTTGCACAGGAAAACAAGATAAAGGTTCTTGTGAGGATTTGCATTCTAATCCCTTCTCAATTGGATTATTTTAACTGATATATGGCAAATGATCCTCTCCCACTGAAGCTTCAGGGGAGAGAGATAGCTTCATCTTTTTATGAGTCTCTTTATGTTCATTATGAGGACTTGTATTTTTAAAGCCGTGTTCTGAAATTTCATTAGTTTTCAAAATAAGAATAAGGCCTGTAGAGCCCAATTTTATTTTATTTATTTTAATTTTTAAAAATTTAGGGAGTACAGTGTTTTTTGTTACATGGATGAATTATATCATGCTGAAGTCAGGGCTTTTAGTATATCTGCCACCAGAACAGTGCACATTGTACCCGATAGGTAGATTTTTATTCCTCACTCCCTCCCATCCTCCCCCGTTCTTAGTTTTCAGTGTCCATTACACCGTTTTATGACCCTCATTTAGGTCCCACTGTTTTTCCAAAAATATTCTATTGTGTCCAAGAAATAGGGACAGGAATGAAAAGAACTTTGCTTAAATACAGTTACATAGGATTAAACATTAACCATTCATAGTACTGGTAACAAATGTGCGAAAGAACCCAAAAGCACAAGGACAGGTTAAACAAATCAGGGAGTCAATGTGCTGTAAAACAAAAAGTAATTCAAAAGAGTCTTTAGACTGAATGTGAAAAAGATTTAAACTCCAACTTTGATTATAGTACCAAAGGAAAAAGTAGTGAATGAGTGTGTGTGTGTGTATGTATAAAATTAACATTTACTAAGGGAAAAGGGTTCATTTAATGTAGTTTTCTTTTTTCTCAAAAAGTTGTTAAGAAGCCAATAATGTATCTTCAATTGGTAGAGTCTCAGAACTAAAAGGATGTGGTACTCTGTCATCAAGGTACTATGTGCTAACATACTGGTCCTGGCCCTAAAAATGTATAGCCAGTTCTAGGCTTAGGTAAGGGAAAATAAATCAATATGGCCTGAAGAAATTTTACAGAATATAGAAATATTTACCATAGCATTGAGTCAAATCACTGATTTTATTAGAATTATGTCAGGGCAAGGCATAGCTTTCTAATAATTTTTTAAATGAATATTCTTCAAGTAAAATAATGTACTGTGAAATCTTTGAGTCTAAAAGCCCTGAGGAGACTTCTCTTGCTAACTCAGGTATCCCCTCTATAAAGCTCCTGAGTGCTGTGATAAAATCTACATAGACACTAGTCGTTTATAAATTTCTAGTAGAGAGGAGGTTGTAGCCAGGCCCCTGCTGGAACCATGTTTTGAAACCAGTATGTCAATGATGTTACTGTCTGGAGCCCTCAGGGAAGGATTCATCAGATTGTATATGCAATGGAAGCTGTTAAACAAGGTTCAGCCACAGTTGGTCTGAAGTCAAAAACCCATGCTGTGTTGATAGCATCGAAAAGGGCACAGTCAGAGCTTGCAGCTCATCAGGAAGAACTTATCCATGTTGACAACCATATTGGTATCTCAATTGCAGCCTTACTGCTGATGCTAGGCTGTTGTGTAATTTTATGTGCCAGGAGTGTTTGGATTCCAGATTTGTATCTGACAGACCACTTCCTGTGTCTCATTTTGTACCTCTACTCAGAAGCAAGACCCAGATACCAACACAATGATGTGGCTGGAGACCGTATGTTGTTGGGCTGCTCACTGCTGGTTATGATGATATGGACCCTCCCATTGTCAAACCACTAACTAGTTTGACTGCCAAGCTATGTCCATTGGAGCCTGTTCTCAGTCAGCTCATACTTACTTGGAGAGACATATGTCTGAATTTGGGGAGTGCAATTTAAATGAACTAGTTAAACATGGTCTGTGTGCCTTAACAGAGACTAACTACAAAGAATGTTTTCATGGGAATTGTTGGTAAAGACTCGGAGTTTACAACCTGTGATGATGATGATGTTTCCATTCCTGGAAGGTCTTGAAGAAAGACCACAGAGAAAGGCACAGCCTCCTCAACCTGCCAATGAACCTGCAGAAAAGGCTGATGAACCAATGGAACATTAAGTGATAAACCACTCTATGTGTGCATTTAAGAATGCAGGAGCACATACTGATGACAATAATCTATACTTTGAACCAAAAGTTGCAGAGTAGTGGAAAGGTATGTTTTAGGAATCAGTGCAGATGTGAGTTGTTTCTAAGCAACCTCACTGACACCATATAATGGGGAGCATTTTTCTTTGAGAGGGTCTGTGTAATCATTTTCTAGAAAGTATAGGTATCTGTATTACTGTTTTTATATGAAGAAAATAGTGTCTTTGCAGTTTTAAAGACAACTGTGAAATAAAATCGTTTCACCTCCTGGAAAAAAGTAATAAATTTCTAATAGAATATGCAGAGCAGCTGACCTTGCCTCTGGGCTGGGGTTAACAAGGATTGGGGGTTGCACAGCCCCGTGACTGAGACCCTATAGGAGGAAATTGGGGTGGGACCAGGGCCCCATGTCGAGCCTAGAGGGAAGGGGCCCTCATCCCTCCAGACCCAATTCTCCCCTCCAGTGTCCAGCCCCCTGGGTTAGCCAGCCTCAGTTTCTCCTTCTCAGCAGGCCTGGGGACAGCCTTTTCCCTGCCTAGTCCCTGCCTGAGTACCAACAGCTGCAGGATTTCAAAGACCTTCATCTCCCCTTGTCAACGAGAGACAGGGAATCTGCCCGTGCACATAGTACACCACCACTACAGCCTACAAACAACTAGCAACTGAGAAAACTACCATACTAACGATATCTATAATCAAGATGTCTATCCAGAACCTGGACCCCTGCCAAAGTACCCACAAGCAAAGTGAAAGGTCCTTATTCAACATGTGCTACAGGCACACCCTTAAGAGTGGGGGTGGGGGAGGAATAGTCCCATCAAGATAAAAGAAAAATCCAAAAACAGGAAGCAACAGATGAGAAGGAATTAGTGCAAGACCTCCAGAAGTATAAAACATAAGAGTGAAAGGACCACCCCAAAAGAGCACACTAGCTCTCTGGCAGTGGATCCCAACCAAAATGAAAATACTAAAATGACAGATAAAGAATTCCAAATATAGTTTGTAAGGAAGCTCAATTATATACAAAAGAAAATGGAAAACCAACTCAAAGAAACCAGAAAAATAATTCAGGAAATGAATGAAAAATTTACTAAAGAGATACATTTTAAAAAATCAACATGGTGAGCATTGTAGAGGGGAAGGGAATGCCTCTAATCCTCACTTGGGTGAGGCAAAGACATAAAATGTAACCAAAATGTTTGTACCCTCATAATATCCTGAAATAAAAATAAATAAATAAATAAAAGTAACAATAATAAACTTAAAAAAAAATCAAATAGAACTTCCGGAAATAAAGTTCATTTAGGGAAATACGAAACACAGTGGAAAGTTTTAAGAATAGACTATACCAAGCAGAAGAAAGACTTTCAGAGCTTAAAGAGAATTCTTTCAAATTAACCCAGTCAATCAAAAACAAAGAGCAAATCTCAAAAAAAAAAATGACATATTAATATATTGGTTGATTATATATATAAAAAAACACAACATAACTATATGCTGTCTCCAAGAAATCCATTTAACTTGCAAAGATTCTCATAGACTCAAGGTAAAGGGTTGGAAAAAAATATTCCATGCAAACGGAAACCAAAAGTGCACAGGAGTTACTATTCTCATATTAGACAAAATAGACTTTAGATCAACAATTGTTTTTAAAAAGACAAAAATGGTCATTATATAGTGATAAAGGCATCAATTTAACAAGAAGACATAATAATCCTTAATATATATGCACCTAACACAGGAGGTCTTCAATTCATAATGCAAATTCTACTAGATCTAAGGAAAAAAATAAACAGCAACATCATAATAGCCAGGGACTTCAACACTCCAGTGACAGAATTAGATCACTGAGGCAGAAGATCAACAAAGAAATGCTGGACTTAGATGGGACTTTAGAACGAATAGGCCTAACAGATATTACAGAACATTCTAACCCCAAACTGCAGAATATACATTCTTCTCATCAGCACATGGGACATTTTCCAAGATAGATCATATGTTAAGCCACAAAAGAAGTCTCATCAAATTTAGAAAAATCAAAATCATACCATGTATCTTCTCAGACCACAGTGAAATAAAACTAGAGTTCAATTCCAAGAAGAACTCTCAAAACTACACAAATATATGGAAATTAAACAACCTGATGCTAAACAACACTTGGATTATTGATGAAATTAAGATGGAAATTAAAAAAATTTTGAATTGAACAGCAAGGGCAACACAAGCTTCCAAAATCTAGGGATACAGAAAAAGCAGTGCTAAGGGGAAAGTTCACAGCCTATAAGCTTAGATCAAAAAGACAGAAAGATCACAAATTAATAACCTTATGTCACACCTCAAGGAACTAGAAAAAGAACAACAAACCAAACCCAAAGCCAGAAGTAGGAAAGGAATAACAAAGCTCAGAGCAGAACTAAATAAAATGGAAACCAAACACAAAACAAAACAAAACAAAAAAGGATCAACAAAACAAAAAGTTGGTTATTTGAAAAGATAAACAAAATTGATAGACTACTAGCTAGATTAACCAGAAAAAGAAGAGAAAGGCCTCAGATATGCTCAATGAGAAATGAAAAAGGAGACATTACAACTGATACCACAGAAATACAAAATATCATACATGACTACCGTGAAAACCTCTATGTACATGAAGTAGAAAACCGAGAGGAAATGGATAAATTCTTGGAAACACACACTCTCCCAAGCCTGAATCAGGAGGAAAAAGAAATCATGAACAGACCAATAACAAGTAGCAAGTTTGAAACAGCAATAAAAAAAAAAAAAATCTCCCAACAAAAAAATTCCCAGGCTCAGACAAATTCATAGCCAGATTCTACCAGACCTATAAGAAAGAACTGGCACCCATTCTACTCAAACTGTTCTGTAACGTTGAGAAGGAGGGAACCCTTCCTAACTCATTCTATGAAGCCAGTATTACCTTGGTACCAAAGCCAGGAAAGGACACAACAAAAAAGGAAAACTACAGACCAATATCCCTTATGAACATAGATGCAAAAATCCTCAACAAAATATTATCAAACCAAATTCAACAGCACATCAAAAAGATAATCCACCATGACCAAGTGAGTTTCAT
>RJWJ010042520.1:0-12997 GCA_004363605.1 Indri indri | reverse complement strand
TTCAGCTACTCTATATCTTTTGATTAGAGAATGTAACATAATTATCTTTAAGGTAATTATTGACAGGCAAGGACCTAGTATTGCCATTTTGTTAATTGTTTTCTGACTGTTTTGTTTGTTCCTTTCTTCCTCTTCTCCTATATTCCTTCATGATTTGGTGGTTTTATGTGGAGTATACTTTGATTTCTTTCTCTTTATCATTTGTGTATCTACTGTAGGTTTTTGCTATGTGGTTACCATGAGACTTACTTATAACATCTTATAGTTATAACAGTCTATTTTAAACTGGTAAAACTTCACTTTGATTGCCTACAAAAACTTTACATTTTCCCTTCCCCTCCCAATTTTATGGGTTTGGAAGTCACAATTTACAACTTTGTGTAGTATGTATCCAATGACAAATTACTGCAGCTATAGTTATTTTTAATATTTTTGAAAAAATGCTAAAGTTATAAATTATTTCTATACACTATTATAGTATATAGTATTCTGAATTTGGCTATATTCTGTGATTTTGTGCTTTCATATGTTTTCATTTGACTAATTAGCACCCCTTTGTTTCAGCTTGAAGATCTTTCTTCAGCATTTATTGTAATACAGTTCTGCTAGATGAACTCCCTCAGCTTTTGTTTATCTGGGAAAGTCTTTACTTCTCTTTCATTCTGAAGGACAGCTTTGCCAGGTAAAGTTTTCTTAATTGGTAGTTTTTTTCTTTGAGCATTTTGAATATCTCATCCCAGTGTCTCATGGTCTGCAAAATTTCTTCTAAGATCCTACTGATAGCCTAATGAAAATTCCATTGTATGTAATGGGCCTCTTTTTTCTTGCTGCTTTCAAAATTCTTTGTCTTTGATGTTTGACAGTTTCCTTGTACTATATCTTGGTAAAACCTTTTTTGAGTTGAACCTGATTGGAGACTTTTGAACATCATGTGCCTGGTTGTACATATCTCTTCCCAGATTTAAGAAATTTTCAGCCAAAGTTTTTGAAATAGTAAATAAGTTTTTTGCCTCTTTCTCTATTCTCCTTATGTGATGCTCTTATGTTAATGTTAGCTCTCTTTTGCTGATGTCTTACAAATCCCACAGGCTTCCTTTGTCCTTTTTCTTTCTCTCTCTCTCTCTCTCTTCTTTTTTTATCTTTTCTTTTCACTGTGTCTTTTCAAATGACCTGTCTTTAACTTCACATACTTTTTTCTGCTTGAACAAGCCTGCTGTTGATACTCTTTATAGAATTTTGCATTCTATTCATTGTTCTCTTCAACTCCTGAATTTCTAGTTTTGTTCATATATTTCTGATTTTGTTATCTGTGTTTTCTGTAACATGCTTAGCTTCCCCAAAACAATTGTTTAAATTATTTTTCAGGCAATTTATAGATCTCCATTTCTTTGGATGTAGTTACTGGGATACTATTGCGTTTCTTTGGTGGTGTCAAGTTTCATTGATTTGTGTGTGTGTGTGTGTGTGTGTGTATGTGTGTGTGTGTGTGTATATGTGTGTGTGTGTGTGTGTTCTTTGAAGTCTTGTGTTGCTGTTTTTGCATTTGAAGAAGGAGTCATCTTCTTCAGTCTTCACTTTCTGGCTTCAGGAGAGAAACACCTTCACCAAAAAGCCTTTCACCAAACAGCCCTCAAAAAGGCTCTCTGAGACTTTTTTTATGGGTATGCCTGCTCCACACCATTTGTTCCATCTTGGGTTGGGGGAATTTTAAATTTCTATGTCTTCTTTTGATCCTGCAAATCCAGGCCTGGTGCTTAGAGCCTCTTCTTTGTTTTCAATTAGCAATAATCACACCTCGATAAACCTCGTTGGCTACGATACTGCCACTGCGTGAAGCTTAGAGCCTCTTCTTTGTTTTTAAAGAAGTTGGTATCATAAAATGCTCAAGTTTATGTGCCTTCTCTCAATCCTGCAGTTTATCCAGCTGTCTCTTGTGAATTACTTGCACTCCCATCTGGGGGGGGGGGGCTGCTCAGGGAGGTGCCCTCGGGAACAGGGTGGTGAAAACCACAGAGCGTTTGGGATGCTTATGGGCCAGTTGGGGAGGGTCCACAAATGAGGTGTCTCATGGGCAGGCTTCCTGATGGAGCCTGTGGAGCCCATTGATGGCACCCACTCAACCATACCAATTACCTCAGTATTTGGAGTGTCATGAGAAAGAAGTGGGCCTCTTTGGCAGTGTCCCATATAACTGAAATAACTGGGTGCTCAATCACTAAGCTCCCACTTTTCCCCATGAGTGAAATTTTGGACCAAGAAACTCTCTCAGCACTGAGCTATGCTGCCATGGGGAGGGGTTACATAATTGTTCTTACTCTCTTCAGTACATCTATTCTCAGATTTTTTGCTCCAGTAGTGTGCTTTAATTTCTCCACTGGACCCCTGGACACCCACAAATGTACTGTCATTCATGGGTAGTTGTCAAAATCCATGCATCTGTGGGGAGATGATGATAGAAAGCTCCTATTCTGATGTACGGTTAATTTTACTCCTGGCCCTATATCTGCAGTTGATTTTTATGTGTTGATCTTATATCCTGTGACATTACTGAACCCATACATTAGTTCTAGGAGTTTTTGTTTTGTTTTATATTTTGTAAATTCTTTGGGATTTTCTACATAATAGTCATCTTCAAATAAGGGCATTTTTATTTGTATCTTTCCAATCTGGAGACCTTTGAGACTTTTTATTGTCTTTTAAAAAATGAGATGATATTATTAATAACATAACATAATACAATTTAAAGTATATAATTCAGTGGCATTTAGTACATTCATAATGTTTTGCAACCACCACCTCTTATCTAGTTCAAAAACATTTTCCTAATGCCCAAGAGAAACCTGTACTTATTGAGTAGTTGTTATCCTTTACTGCCTCTCCCATCCATCAGAAACTACCAGTTAGCTTTCGGTCTCTATGGATTTTCTTATCCTAGATGTTTCATATAAATGAAGTCATGTAATATTTGATATTTTGTGTCTGGTTTCTTTCACTTAGCATAATATTTTCAAGGTTCATCTATATTGTTGCATGCATCAGTACTTTATTCCAATAATATTCCATTGTGCGCGTAAACTAGAATTTGTTTATCCAGTCATCCATTGATGAACGTTTGGACTGTTTCTACCTTTTGGCTGTTGTTAATAGTGTTGCTACGAACATGTGTATGAATGTATTTGTTTGGGTACTTGTTTTTAGTTCTTTTGTGTGTAAACCTGGGAGTAGAATTTCTGCGTTATATATTAATACTTTATTTAACTTTTTTGAGTAACCATCAAACATTTTTCCACAGTGGCCGAGCCATTTACATTCCTAACCACAATGTACAAGGGTTCCAACTACTCCAAATCCTCAAGAATACTTGTTATTTTCCCTTTTTTTTTAATTATAGGGAGTAAAGTATACCTCATTTTGTTTTTTATTTGCATTTTACAAATAACTAATGATATTGAGCATCTCCTCATGTGTCTGTTGCCCATTAATATATCTGCAGAAATGTCTATATAAGTCCTTGGCCATTTAAAAAAATTCAGTTGTTTCTCTTTTTGTTGTTTTGTTGTAAGAGTTCTTTAAATATTCTGGATACCTAGACCTTTATAAGATAGATACATGATTTGCACATATTTTCTTCCCTTCTGTAAGTTGTCTTTCACTTTCTGGATACTATCCTTTGATGTATAAATTTTGATGAAGTTAAATTTATCTATTTTTGCTATTTTTCTTATTATTTTGGTGTCATATCTAAGAATCTGTTGTCAAATTCAAAGTTATGAAGATATGCTCCTATGTTTTCTTCTAAGAGTTTTATATATTAAGGCCTTATATTTAGATCAGTGATCCATTCTGAGTTAATTTTTTGTTTTTTAGTTAATTTTTCATATATGGTGTAAGGTAGGAGTCCAACTTTTTTATTTTGCCTATGGCTATCCAGTTGTTTTATCATCGTTTGTTGAAGAGGCTGCTCTGCTCGCCCGTGGAGTGGTGTTGGTGCCCTCATTGAAAATAAATTGACCATAGATGTATTGTTTTATTTTTGGACTCTGAATTGTATTTTATTGGTCTGTATGTCCATCCATATGACCAGTACCATAGTGTTATGTTTATTGTAGTTTATGTTGATCTTATACCCTGCAGGTTTGCTGAATTTGTTTATTAGCTCTAGTAGGTTTTTTAAAAATTGGATTCAAAGGAATTTTTAAAAATATATAGGTTAATGTCATTTATTACTAGAGATAGTTTTACTTCTTTTACTTGCTTTTGATTTGATTTCTTTTTCTTATCTAAATGCTCTGGCTCGAACCCCCAGTGCAATGTTGAGTAACAGTTATGATTGTGGGTATCCTTGTCTTGTTCCTGATCTTAGGGGGAAAGCTTTTAGTCTTTCATTGAGTGTGATGTTAGCTGTGGGTTTTTCACTAATGCCTTTTATCATGGTGAGGAAATTCTCTTCTATTCCTAGTTTTCTGAGTGGTTTTTACCTTGAAAGAGTATTGATATTTTTAAAATTGTTTTCCTGCATCAATTGATATGATCTTGTGGTTTTTCCCCCTGCATTCTGTTAATGTGTGGTATATTACACTACTTGATTTTCTTATGTTGAACCACCCTTACATTTGTAAGATAATCTTACTTGGTCATGATGTATAATCTTTCAATATGCTGTTGTATTTGACTTGGTAGCATTTTGCTGAGGAATTTTGTATCAATATTCATAAGGGATATTGGTCTGTTTGCTTTTCTTGTATTATCTTTGTCTGGCTTTGGTATCAGGGTAATGCTGGTCTCATAGAATAAGTTAGGAGGTGTTCCCTCCTCTCTATTTGTTGGGGAAGAGTTTGAAAAGGATTGATGTAAGTTCTTGAAATGTTTGGTAGAATTCACCAATGAAGCCCTCTGTTCCTGAACTTCGTTTTTTTGTGAGGTTTTTTTGTTTGTTTGTTTTTGAAATTACTGATTCAACACCTTGTTATAGGCCTGTTCAGATTTCCTTCTTCTTCCTGAGTCATTTGGTAATTTGGGAATTTGTAGGAATTTTTCTATTTCATATGGGTTATCTCAATTTTTGTTGTATAATACTATTATACATAGTATTCTCCTATAATTCTTTTTTTAATCTGTAAGGTCCTTTGTAATATCTCCACTTTCTGATATTAGTTGTTTGCATATTTTGTCTTTTTTCCATTATTCATTCTAGCTAAAGGTTTGTCAATCTTATTGATATTTTCAAAGAATCAGTGATGAGTTTCATGGATTTTCTATATTGTTTTTATGTTCTCTATTTCTTTTATCTCCCTACTAATGTTTATTATTTCTTTCCTTCTGCTGTCTTTGGTTTTAGGTTGCTTTTCTTTTTTATACTTCCTTAAGTTGTAAAGTTAGGTTACTAATTTGAGGTCTTTCTCTATTTTAATGCAGTCATTTTGAGGTATAAATTTCCCTCTGAGTATTCTTTTTGCTACATCCTGTAAGTTTTGGTATGTTGTTCTCATTCATTTACTTAAAAGTATTTTCTAATTTCCCATGTAATTGTCTTCATTCACACATTTGTTTTTTTATAGTGTGTTAAGTTACAGATGTTTGTGAATTTTCACATTTTCCTTCTATTATATCTTGCTTCCTTCCATCATGGTTGGTGAAGATAGTTTTATGATTTCAGTCTTTCGAAGTTTATTGTGACTTTTTTATGTGCCCTGATGTATGATCTATGCTGAAGAACATTCATGTGTGTTTGGAAAGAATATGTTTTCTGCTGTGGTTGGGTAGAATGTTTTATATATGTCCATTTAGAATACTTGGTACATAATGTTTAAATTCTCTATTTCCTTATTGATTATCTTTGTAGATGTTATACATTATTAAAAATGGAGTACTGAAGTTTCCAGTGATTATTGTCTATTTTTCCCTTTAATTCTGTCAATGTTTGCTTCATATATTTTGGAGCTTGTTTTTGCATATATTTTTATAATTATTATACCTTCTTGATTGAAACTTTTATGAATATTTAATGACTTTCTGTGTCTTATAACAATTTTTTTTCATAAAGTCTATTTTGTGTGATATTAGGATATCACCCTATCTCCTTTGATTACTTTTTGCATGGAATATGTTTATATTTTTAATTTGTCATTATTTTACATTCAGCCTATTTACATGGTTGCATTTAAAGTGAGTCACTGGTAAACAGTATATATTAATAGTTTTTTTTGTTTGTTTTTTGTTTTTTTTTTGAGACAGGATCTTCTTGCTCTGCTGCCTGGGCTGGAGTGCAGTGGTGTCATTTTAGCTCACTGCAACCTCAAACTCCTGGGCTCAAGTGATCTTCCTGCCTCAGCCTCCTAAGTAGCAGGACTATAGGCCCGCACTACCATAATTGGCTAATTTTTCTATTTTTTGTAGTAATGAGGTCTTGCTTTTGCTTAGGCGTACATCTTGTTTTTTTTAATCATTCTGCCACTCTCTCTCTCTTTTAATTGGTGAGTTTAATCCATTTACATTTAAAGTGATGAGTGATAAGGAAGGACTGTTGCTATTTGCTGTTTGTCATATGTCATATATATTATTTTCTCCTCAATTCAACTAGTACTACCTTCTTTTTTGTTTGATTTTTGGTGTACCATACTTTATTCCTCATTTTCTTCTGTACTTTTAAAAAAATTTTATTAGTGGCTAACATGGGGTTTATAATTAACATTCTAAATTCATAACATTTTGGTTTTAATTGATGTCAACTTAGCTTCAGTAGCATAAAACTCTGCTCTTCTATAGCTCTGTCCCTCCTCTTTATGTTGTTATTTTTACAAGAAGTTACATTCTTACACACTGTCCATTAACATGGATTTATAATTTTTAAAATTGATTTACCTTTTAAATATTATCAGAAACTAAACAGATAGAAATGAAACTATAGTAATGCTGGCTTTTATATTTACCCATGTAGTTACCTTTACTAGAGTTATTGCTTTCTAGTCCTCTTGTGTGTTACTGAAGGACTCCCCTTCTCTCTTCTTTCTCCTCTGGAAATCCCATTATGTGTATGTTGGTGTGCTTGCTGGTGTCCCACAGGTGCCTTAGGCTCTGTTGATCTTTTACTATTTTTTTTTCCTGTTTCTCAGACTGCTTTATTTTAATGGTCCTATTTTAAAGTTTACTGATTCTTTCTTCTGCCTGATCAAATCTACTGTTTAACCCCTTAGTGAAATTTTCATTTCAGCTATTCTACTTTTCTGCTCTAGAATTTTGATTTGAATTTCTTTTTTATATTTTCTATCGATGTATTAATATTCTTTATTTGTTCATATATTATTCTCTTGGTTCATTTAGTTCTTTGTTATTAGTTTCCTTTTGTTATTTGAGAATATTTATTTAGGACAGTTGATTTAAAGCCTTTCATATTAAGTCTAACACCTGGGCTTCCTCAAGGGATGGTTTCTGTCAATGTCTTTATTTCTGTTGGCGAGCCATACTTACCTGTTTCTTTATATGTCACATAATTTTTCATTGAAAATGGGACATTTGGAATATTCAATGTAGAAAGCAGGTTCTTCCTCCTCCCTGGAATTTGCTGTTGTTGATTGTAGAAGTTTGCAGTCATCTGTTTGTTTAGTGACTTTTACAAATTATATTTGCAAATACTATATTCCTTGTCATGTGTGGTCACTTATGTCTCTGTTCTATTATTTTAGTAGCCAGTCAGTTATTTGACAGAGATATGCTTAAATGCCTGGGACCAAAAAGAAACCAAAACCAAACCCCAAAACTCTGCTAGTCTTTGCAGACTGGTTCTGAGCTGAGGGATTCCTTCAATGCTAAACCAGACCACCTATGAATCTGCCTTAGCTTTCAACCTCCTACTTGCACAGAGCTAAAACAAAATTAGCCAAAGGTACAAGCATAAGGTTTTATAATGTCTTTTTATGAATACTTTTCCAGACTTATGGATGCACACATTACACTTTGAGTTCTCTTATATATAGTAGCTCTTCAAAACCCTTATTTCCCAAGAATCTTTTGCCTCAGCTTCCATTTTTCCAGACTTTTGATTCTGTCAGCCCTACCACCATACCCTGCTCCACTCACCATACCCTGCCCCAGGAAGCTGTGTATAATGTATGCCTTTGAATGCTTTTAACAAGATATCACCTGGAAAGCCACTCTAGCCTGATAGAGTTGTAACAAAGCTTTGCCTCTGAACCAGTCTCTCAGGGAATTGTCAGGTGAAAACTCACAGCCACAATTTTTAAGGAACAAGTCCGTTGCCCTTGTGGCACCAGAAAGCCACACTAGGAATGCAGGTTCCCATTCCAGTTGCTACGGGTAAGCTGGGGGAATGGGACTGATAAGCAAGTAAACAAAAAGCCTCTTTTTTTCATTAAGCCCTCCCCTTATTACTGCCAGTTTTGGATTAGAATCCAGAGTTTGAAAAAGTTGATTCTATCACATTTTGCCATTGTAATGCTTTCTTCAGTGGAGGGACTGGTGTGATTATTGGAGCTACTGTTCTGTCATTTCTGTGGCATAACATTATTGCTTTTTCTTGCCTTTCCAGTACAGCGAAAGGAATGGTGAGAGAAGACATCCTTGCTTGGTGTGTGTGTGTGTGTGTGTGTGTGTGTGTGTGTGTGTGTTTGTGAGTGTGTGTGTGTTTTAACAACCATAGAGCTGTAAGGACTTTGCCTTGTTTTTAATATTAGACGGAAAGCATTGAGTCTTTCACTGTTAAGTATGATGTTAGTTGTAGATATTTCATAAATACTTTTTGTCAAGTTTAGGAAGTTCTCCACTATTCCTAGTTTTCTGAGAGTTCTTGTCATGAATGGTGTGAGTTTTGTCAAATGATTTTCTGCATTGATTAGTATGATCATGATCATGTGATTTTTCTTATTAGCCTGTCTATGTGGTAGATTTGATTGATTAACTTTCAAATATTGAACCAGCCTTACATGCCTGTAATAAAGCCTACTTGGTGTGGTGTGTAATTTTTTATACATTGATGGATAGGATATGCTAATATTTTTATGAGAATTTTTGTTATGATTTTTTTTTTTTTTGTACTGTCTTTATCTGGTTTTGGTGTCAGGGTCATCCTGGCCTCAGAAAATATTCCATTCTCTTCTGTTTTCTTAAAGAGATTGTTTAGAACTGATACTAATTCTTTGAAATTTTTAATAAAATTTTCGGTGAAACCATCTATCCCGAGAGATTACCTTTTTTGAGATCTATTAATTAACAGCTCAATTTATTCAATAGTTATAGGACTATTCAGGCTATCTATTCCATATTGAGTGAGTTTGGTAGTTTGTGAGTTTTGAATGATTGGTCCATTTCATATAAATTGCTGAACTTAACTGTGTAGAGTTGCTCATATCTCCTTGTGATCTTCTTGGTTGATGGTGTTTTTCAGTTCTTTTGTATAATTGCATTGACTCATGCTGATTTTTCTGTGAAATAATTTTATTAATTGTTGTGAGAGTGATGCTAAAATTTCCAATTGTTACTGCATATTCGTCCCTTCAATTTTATCAACTTTCGAAGCTGTGTTGGTTTTGTCCATAAACATTTAGTATAACTGCGTCTTTTTGATTTGTCATCATGTAAAATCCATCTTTGTCCCCTGTAATTTTTTTGAAGGCTACTTGATATTAATATAGCTACTCTTGCTATTTTTTGATTAATGTCTGAATGGAATGTATTTTTACATTCTTTTACTTTAAATCTAGCTATATCATTATGTTTGAAGTGAGTTTCTTGTAGAAAGCATATAATTGGGGTTTTTTTTTTCGTTTTGTTTTGTTTTATTTTGTTTTTGAGACAGAGTCTCACTCTGTTGCCGGGGCTGGAGTGCCATGGCGTCAGCCTAGCTCACAGCAACCTCTCACTCCTAGGCTCAAGTGATCCTCCTGCCTCAGCCTCCCAAGTAGCTGGGACTACAGGCACGCACCACCATGCTCGGCTAATTTTTTCTATTTTTAGTTGTTGGGCTAATTTATTTCTATTTATAGTAGAGACGGGGTCTTGCTCTTGCTCAGGCTGGTCTCGAACTCCTGAGCTCAAGCAATCCTCCCGCCTTGGCCTCCCAGAGTGGTAGGATTACAGGCGTGAGCTACCACGCCCAGCCTATAGTTGGGTTTTTAATTCACTTTTCTAATTTCTTTTAATTGGTGAATTTAAATTGTTCATATTTAGTGTAATTATTGATATATTAGGATATAATTCTGTTATTTTATTTTCTATTCGTTCCTTCTGTTTCTTATTCCTCTATTTCTATTTTCTTGCCTTCTTGTGCATTACCTGAACATTTTTTAGGATTACATTTTGATGTATTTATAGTGTTTTTGAGTAAATCTCTTTGATTTTATCTCTTGTTTTAATCATCGCTCTAGGTATTACAATATACACATTACTCATCACAGACTACTGGTATCAACGTTTTGCCACTTTGAGTGAAGTATAGAAAACTTACATTTAGGTTCCTTTACCATTCCCACATTTTAAATGTAATTGTCTTAAGTATTTTGTTTCTCTATATTGAGCAACACGTAAGGTAATATTACAGTTTTCTCTTATTTCTCAAACATGATTTTAAAGACATGGGTAAGAGGATAATATATTTTATTTACCCTTATTTTACCCATTTTATTGTTTTTTTCTTTTTTAAAGATCCAAGTCTCTTTTTGCTATTATTTTCTTTCTGTTTGGTGAACTTGCTTTAGCTATTCTTTAAGTGGAAGTATGGTGGCAACAAATTTTCTTAGTTTTCCTTTGTCTGAGAATGTATTTATTTCTCTTTAATTCCTGAAGAACACTTTCACCAGATATAGAATTTGGGATTGACAGATACTTTCTTTCATCATTTTGAAAATATGCCACCTTCTTCTCAACTCTTGCTTCAAGGAGAAATATTCTGTCATTCAAATCATTGTTCTGTTAGTGCATCCTTTATCTCAGGCTGCTTTCAGTATTTGTTCTTTTTCATTAATTTTCATAATTTTGACTCTGATGTGTCTGGGCATGGATTTCTTTGTATTTATCCTATTTGTGTTTCACTCAGCTTTTTGAATCTGTAGGGTTGTATCTTTTGCCAAATTTAGGAAATTTTGGTCCATTATTTATTTATTTGAATATTTTTTCCACCCCATATTCATTCTCCTCTTTAGGACTCTCATGACATGAATGTTTTACCTTTTTTATTATACCACATGCCTCTGAGGCTCTGTTCATTCTTTCTCTTTCAGTCTGTTCTCTCTTTGGTGCTTAGGGTGGGTAAATTCTATTCATCAGTCTGCAAGTTCAGTAATTCTTTCCTATTTCTTCTCCCATTTACTACTGAGCCCATTCAGTGAGTATTTTATTTTGGTTATTTATGTTTGCAATTCTATTATTATACGTTTGATCATTTCTGTGTCTTCTGTTTCTTTGCTGAGATCTTCTATTTTTCATTTTATTTAAGAGTGTTCCTAATTGCTCATTAAAGCATTTTTATGATTGTTACTTCAAATACCTTGTCAGATACTTCAAACGTCTGAGTCTTCTCAGTGTTGACATCTGTTGATTGACTTGTGATTTCCTGGTTTTTGCTATGATGAGTGATTTTTTTTTTGAGACAGGGTCTCACTCTGTTACCCAGGCTAGAGTGCAATGGCATCATCATCATAACTCACTGCAGCCTCAAACTCCTGGGCTGAGGCAATCCTGCTTTGGCCTCCCTAGTAGCTGGTACTACAGGTGCATGCCACCACGCCCAGCTAATTTTTCTATTTTTTGTAGAGATGGAGTCTCAGTCTTGCTCAGGCTGGTCTCAAATTCCTCGCCTCAAGCAATCCTCCTGCCTCAGCCTTCCAAAGTGCTAGGATTACAGGCATGAGCCACCATGCCTGACCAATAAGTGATTTTAAAATTTTGTCTTGGATAGTTTTGGTATTATGTTATGAGCCTGAATTCTGTTTAGATTTAGCATGTAAGTCCTGGCTTAGTTTTGTTGGCTGTACCTCTAATGATGATTTAGTTTCCAGAGCTCTGTAGTGCTTATCTTATGCTTTATTTACATGCTGCCAACCTTGCATTGTTGGGATAAATGTCACATGTTCATGGTGTATAATCCTTTATATGTGTTGCTGGATTCCATTTGCTAATATTTTGATGAGGATCTGTGCCCATGTTCATGAAGGATATTGATTTGCAGTGTTCTTGTGATGTCTTTATCTGGTTTTGGTATCAGGGTAATATTATCCTCATAGAATGAACTGGAAAAGGTACCATTAATATCATCCTCTGTTATCTGAAAGGGTTTATGAAGTACTGTTTTTATTTTTTCCTTAAATCTTTGCTAGTATTTACTAGTGAAGCCATTTGGGCCTGGGATCTTTGGTGGGCAATTTTAATTACTAATTTAATTTCTTTACTTTTTGTAGATCTATTCAGATTTTCTATTTATTCATGAATTGTGTTTAATAGTTTGTATATTTATAGGAATTTTTCCATTTTGTCTAAGTTGTCTAATTTTTGGCAAAATGTTGTTCATAGTATTCTTTAGGCTTAGTAGTGATGTCTCTTGTTTTTTTCCTGATTTTGGTAATTTGTGTTTGCTCTCTTTTTTTCCTGGCAGTCTACTTGGAAGTTTGTCAATATTTTTGATCTTTTCAAAGAAACAAATTTTCATTATTTTTTTTGTTCTATTTTATTCATTTCCACTCTAATTCTTATTTTCTTCTGCTTGTTTTGGGTTTATTTTTCACCTCTTTTTCTAGTTCTAAAGATAGAAGCTTAGACCCTTGTTTTAAAACCTTTTTAAAAAATTAATGCGGCCGGGCGCGGTGGCTCACGCCTGTAATCCTAGCACTCTGGGAGGCCGAGGCGGGCGGATCGTCCTGAGCTCAGGAGTTCGAGACCAGCCTGAGCAAGAGCGAGACCCCATCTCTACCAAAAATAGAAAGAAATTAATTGGACAGCTAAAAATATATATAGAAAAAATTAGCTGGGCATGGTGGCGCATGCCTGTAGT
>RJWJ010042519.1:0-12998 GCA_004363605.1 Indri indri | reverse complement strand
CAACAGACACACATTTTTATAAAATTGACAAAAATATTTTTTACTTCAATCAGTTTAGACTGGTATGCATCTCTTTTCAACAAACTTCCCCTCTTTCCCATTGTTCTTTTGTCAGGTGGCACTAGAGTAGCCACAGGCAGATTTTTCCATAGGGTGTGCTGGACCCCAAGCAAATATTTTTGTGAAGCCCCTGTCTATATAAAAACTTTATTAAAAATGTGTTGTAAGGAGGATCGCTTGAGCCCAGGACTTGGAGATTGTAGTGAGCTATGATGACTGCATTGCACTGTAGCCAGGGTGACAGAGCAAACCTTGTGTAAAAAGAAAGTATTATAAAATTTATAACCCTATGTGAAATACAGTGATTTATCAAAGAAGACGCAGAATAATGAGTAGACAAGAAGTTTACGCATATGTCTTTGTCTAATCAAGGGACATGAAGATCTTTGGTAGTATTCAGGCACCATTTCTGCCACCTCCAGTCCTAGAACCATTTCCTCATGTTTTTTAGAATTAAACTTGTGGTTCCTGTCTAATTGTATGATACTCATCATGAGAAAAATGTGGAAGTACCGTTACTACTCACAATGGCTGTTGGAAACCTGTTTATATTGAAAAAGTAGTGTACCTCTTGCCTTTGCAGTTCCCTAATGCCATTTATTTCCTGCTATTTACATGATTACTCATAATACCACATCACCCATTGTGCCACCTAGGAATACTGACTTCCAGTGATTCTTTCAAAAGTTGTTACTGGGATTATTTGATAATCGTAAATGCAAGTCTTACCCAAAGTATGCAGGAAAATATGAAAAATGATTTATTTGCTGGTCATGTTAAATTTACCATTTGTTATTTGTATAGCTTAAATGCAAAACAACACACCTGTCATCTATTTCTTCTCTTAACTCTTTCAGCCCTAATCATGATGTTTCTAGAATGTGATCACTCACCATTTTGACTGTACCTCTGCCTTCCACATACTGGGGAGGAGAAGAAAGGAGGTCATGGGGGAGGTGAGAAGAGTGGTCCCAGTCCAACAAGGACTGTCCATCCTTTATCCAGTGGCTTGGGACTGACCTGGAGAACACGAAATCATTATATCTCACCACAACACATTCATAGGAGGCAAGAGACAATATCAATCAGAAAGGCCCGTTGGCATTGCAGAGCAATGGACTTGAAAACCCTTGGAGGAGAGAGGCACAGCCACCCTGGAGGACTGCCTGACAGGTGGTGTGGAGCCTGCAGAGGGGTTAGGATGACAGCCCTGGAAGCCCATGGCAAGGGTCCTACAAAGTAAAAGACACCTGTTCCCTCCCCAACCACCCTCAGGTGCCTTAGATCAGTGGCAGCACCGCAGTTAGAGCAAGGACTGGTGAAAGCCCCTGCACAGGCCCACACCCAGAGCTCATGCCCAAGGGTTCACAGTGGATGGTAGATGGTGTAGCTCAGAGCCCTGATTCATCCCGTGCCAGATGTAAGAGCACCGGAAATCAGTCTGTCAGCACCATTCTGGTGGTTTGGTATCATAGGTTATCATGAAAAAAGATGCCACGCTGATTAATGGGCATAATCTACTCACAAGAACACTCTAGCTCTGAGTCCCACAGATCTTTCAGGTATCTGAGGAACCCCAGACATGAAATAGAGGGTCGGAGAGTATCACAAAATTTAAAAGGAGAAACAGGGCATATTAGGGTCCAGGTCTAGTGCTAGATGAGCCCTATCCATGTGGCAATGCCGGTCCCAGCCAATCTCAGGAACCAGAGGGAAATGCAGAGAACTTTGAGAAAGGCATTCCAAAGTGCATGGCCCCCTAAAGCACAGTGTCGAGGTTGGGGCCCTGCTGGCTGGAGTGTAGGGGCAATACTGGCAACTGGCATTTTTAATATGCCATTAAGGCGATATTGACTTGAAAGATACATTTAGTTGGGTTTAATGATATATATTTATTCAGTTTGTCATCACTTCCTTGTACCATTAAGTAATTATCAGACATACCAATGCAGAAATGGCTTCCAGGAATTTCGATGCCCCTCTGTACCAACTCACCCAACATCACGACACAAAGGAGCAAAGCCCGAGACCATGGCAAGATATGACATCACCAGGAGAATGTGTGTTGCAGGTAGAGACAAGAAACAAGGCTTACAAGTAAGAAGCCAGAAGCTAGTCTGTGGAAAATTTTTTCAATCTTAATAGTTCACATATGAAAAGAACAGGGTAGAAGTTTTCCAAAATTAACAATAATCTTAATAATTTATGTGAAATTGCCAATAACAAGATGTGAGTCCAAATAAGCTTCTAAACATGCTAAAATGTGAAACTGAATTATCTTTTTATTTTCTATATGTAAAATGTTACAAAATCATTGTCACATAATAAGATGACCAAAGATTCATCCATGTCATTCAATCTACCATCTCTTCCAGGCCTCTGGGTTAGCGTCACTGATACTCTCTGGCCCCTGTCATATTTTGTTTCCACGCTCCTTCCGCAGGAGCTGTGTAAGGGACTTGCATTAATTGGGTAAGCCAATCTGAACTGAGGAGTTAGACTGCTTAATAATGACTTCAAATATTATCATCACTCCCTGTTCTGGTTTGCATTTTTTAAAGCTTTGATGTAGCACTTCCTGAATTCAGTTTCAGCAAAGATCACCTTCATAAGAGGCCGGTGGGGAGTCAATGGGTAAAATTCCCCTTTCATCTAAGTTCGGGCCTCTGTATATGGCTACACACTGCAGCTCTTCCCCTGGGAGATTCATCACGTATATGGCAGTAGCACAGCTCCCGGGAAATTCTGCAATAAAGACTTCACTTTTGTTTATTCCAATGTTTCCAAACTTCTTGACTATGGGAGCTATATTTTACGTTTTTTTGTTTTGTTTTGTTTTGTTTTGTTTTATCATCTCTTTTTGATTTTGCATAACTCATACACAAATCATGACATATTTCTTATTCAGGAATTTAAAGCCCAAGAGAGAGCCAGGAAGGGCAACAGTAGAAGCAGGGGACCCTCTCATGGATTCATAGCCATCTTCACTCTGTGCGTGGGGCCATCAGTTTCAATTTTTCATCCTTCCCATGACCCAATTTTACATTTGTTTTTTGGGCTTCTGACTCTGTGTTGTATTAGTCAAAATCAATGCATCTTCAGTGACAAGTAAATAAAAAATAAATAAATAAGAATCTAAACAATCCAATCCTCTTGGGGAGGGGGGATTCCAACCTCCCATTTAAATTAAAGAAAATTCATCGAACATCACTGTTTTCTTTAGTCTCCTCCACATCAAAAAAAAAATTAAATCACATTTTAAATTTTCCCACTTTGGGCTTTGCACTTAAAGAGCAAAGCAGAACTTTGTCCTCTCAGAGGGAAGGGCTTTTAGAAAAAAATAAACCAAATAAATCCAATAAGCCCCCTACCAGCGATCCCCTTGCTCCTCTGGCTTTTCCCTGCTGGGGAAAAAAAAATAAACTTTCCGTTTGACTCTCCCTTGCTGAAAGCTTCTTCTAACTGCATCACAAATTGAACTTTAAAATAAATAAATGAATAAAGGCAGCTGTTATGGGATGGGAAATGCAGAAATATGTGAGCAGGGCTTTGTGAGAAAGGAAACTTGAGCATCAACTGATCTGAAAACATTCAGTCAGTGTTTTTCACGTGGCCCTAATATATTATTAAATGGGGAAATAAAGGGTTTTTTAGCAATCATGGGTATGTCCACAACAAAATGAAAACTCAAAGCTTTGATGGATGGTTCTCCAAAATTAGAGAGTGAAAAGAAATTTAGAATAACCTTGATCGAGTCTTTCATTTCCATCTCCTACTGAAAATCCAAAAAAGCAACCCCCAAGACAGCAAAAGACAGTCCCGGGCCTGGTTGTTGGAGTTATTGAAATGACCAGAAAGGGTCGCCTGTGCTCTGATCAGTGACAGCTCCTTACCTGTAGCTACTTCTCACTGACCAAACATGATGCCTCCAGCCACAAGAGGACTGGGCAGAATGCTGAGGGTTCCCCATGCCTCTCCATTCAGTCCAAGTGCACATATATATCTCATGTCCCCAAGTGGACCACAAACTCTTTGGAAAGTGGGAGCATTTCTTATATTACTTTATACCCCTCACAATGTTTGGAACACTGTGTTAGACTATGTGAACATTCAGTGAAGATAAGGTACAGATTGTGGGTCACAAGCCATGGCTGCCAGGTCCTTGCCTTATCATTTATCAACCATGTAATCTTAGACAAGTCACAACTTCTCTGAGCCTGTTTCTTCATCTATATAGTTGATATCATAAAAGACTTTAATGTTTCCATCACAGAGTTGTTCAAAGAAGGGAGGTGCAGTACTGAGGGTGGAGGGCTGGGCAGAGGACGGCAGGCATCCTGGCCTTCAGGACTCCTCACCTCAATCCAGAAGCTCTGCTTGTGTCTATTTTATATCCTAGAATTTCGTGTAAAATTAAGTGTAAAGAAATAACTGAAATGCTTAGAAATACTTGAAAATATGATTGTGTGTGAATGTGTTTCCTAAACTGAGAAGTAGTATAAGCTATTTTTATAGCATTACATTGACGTATAATTTACTTGGAGGAAAATGTACACATCCCAAGTGTACACTCAATGATGTGTGTGTGTGTGTGTGTGTGTGTGTGTGTACTCTGCATACTCTGCATACACCACCCAGATAAAGATATTGAATGTTGTGTGTACCCAGGAAGTTCCTTCATTCCACTTTCCATTTAATAGCTTTCTCTCTACACACCCATATGCCTGCCCCCAGGCAGGCACTGACCTAAGCTCTATCACCACAGGTTTCTTTAGTCTATTCTAGAACTTCATATAAATGAAATCATGCAATATGTAGTTTTCTGTATCTGGCTTGTCTTTCTCAGCATAATATCTGTGAGATTCATCCATGTTGTTACATATAGTTGACATTAATTTTTTTCATTGCTACATAGTGTCCCATCATATGAACATACCATAATTTGTTTCTCTATTAACATGTTGGCAATATATGAAGCTGTTTCCAGTTTGTAGCTATTACAAATAAAGCTGCTGTCAATATTCATGTTCAAGCCCTTTTGTGGTCATATGTTTTTATTTCTCTTGGGTAAATACTTAGTGGAATTGCTAGGTTATAGGGTAAGTATATGTTTAACTTTCTAAAAAACTGCCAGTCAATTTCCCCAAGTGGTTATACCATTTTATATTCCCACCAGCAAAGTAAGAGTTTCAGTATTCACATCCTCACCAGCAGTTTGTGGTGTCAGTGTTTTTAATTTAAACAATTTTAATAGTTTCAAAATATCTTATTGTGGTTTTAATTTGCATTTTCCTTATGTTAAGCACATTTTCTAATGCATATCAGCCATTCTAATACTTTTTTTGGACTGTTTGTTCAAGTGCTTTGCTCATTTTTAAACTATTGGGTGGTTTGTCTTTTTATCATTGGTTTGTAAGAGTTCTTTATATATTCTGAATAAGTCCTTTGTTAGATATATGCATTGTGAATATTTTCTCCCCATCTGTGGCTTTTCGCTTTCTTAATAGCATCTTTGAAGAGAGAATGTTTTTAATTTTTATGAAGTCTAATCTAAAATTTCCTTGCTTATACCAAGATAGGTAAAAAGATATTCTCTTATATTTTCTTCTAGAAGCTATACAAATTTAGCTTTCATATTTAGGACACTCATGAGAAATGTATATTTTTATTTGTTAATTTCTTATTTGATCTTAAGATGTCTGAGGTTGAGAAATACTACTTGGGCCACTGGATTTGAGACTTAGAATCTTGCAGTTAGATATCTATTAAAGCCTGTAAGAATCAATAAAGAGTATTTTAGTCTAATCTCATTTTGTTTGTCCACCCAGCAAATTGTAAAGAGTTTGAAGCAGGGGGTAGTCTGACCGTGGAAAGTGGTATGCTGGACATGATTCATAATAATGCTGAGAAAAGAGGCATAAACCAGGACTTTCCTGGCAAACCCAGACATATCATCACTGTGGATTCAGGTATTCTGGTTAAGTATAATCTTAGATATTTTCCATTAAAAGTGGCTTGATCAACAGCAGTCAACTTCTATAGCGCTGTGTTTATTGCAACTACTAAGACAATATTGAGGTGTCAAAAACAGTTGAAGACTGGACTCTTCAGTCTTCTCTCTCAGGTCTGGGCCAAGGAGCATCAGACATGGTTGGAAAATCAAGATCCGTGACTTTTGCATCCTTGAAGACTGACTGTTGAGAGTGAACAAAGAATTTTCAACTCTGGTGTTTTATATCTCCTTTGGGGAGCTCTTCTAAAAAGATATATTGTTACTGCTCCAGTTTGCATCACCATTTGGTTTAATTATTGTTCGTAATTGGGAAATAATTAGATAAAACGATGATGTAAACCCCAGTGGAAAATAGACATCTCCTAAGCACTCTAATGTTTTCCATCACTTAAAAGGAAGGGGATATGACTTACTGGAGGAAAAAACCTAATTAGAAAAGCAGACACATCTTCTCCCTTTCCTCATGTTTCAGGCACGCTGGCAAGTGCTCAAAAATGATCAGAGAGTGGCCTATTTCTCAAGGATCCCAGGAGAGCATGATAATTTAAATCATCATCTCAGGAAAAGTGCCTTGAGCACTTACCTTTGCCATTTTATAATCTTCGGTCGGAAGAGAGACTTTGGCTCTCCAAACTGGCAAGGCCATGCGAGATTTTGGCTGAAGGAAAGCCGAGGTCACACTCACAGCAAAGTGAATCCCGGCAAGTTGGGATTTCTGCCAAGAGAAACACATTTGAGCAAAGGGAGGAGGCAGATATGTTTAAGGCAACACTGTCCCCCAGCAAAATGAAAACAAGACTTTTATCCAGGGACACAAATCAGAAAAGTTTGACAACACAAGGAGATGAGAGGGAAGCGATTACATGTTCAGATGTGGGTCTAGCACTTCAAAACCTGAAGTAAATCTCTCTGTCTGGAATTAGATCATTTGATTTAAAAGGTTGAATTAATAACAACAACAACAACAAAAATCAGGTAACTTCCCACAGAAAAGAATTAACAAAAAGCCAATATTATGAAAATGACATCTCAATGAAAGTCATATTTAAATATACCCTCTTTGAAAGTGTAAATATTTATTAGTAAATTATAATGTGGTCATTTGAAGAAGAAAAACAGGAAGGCTTGAAAAGAAAGAACCAGGATTATAAATATACAAAAATGCCCTTCACCCTTTCTCCCAGCTGGTCCAGTTAGACTTTCATCCCTTGACAATTAGCCTAAAAGTAAATCTGGCTTTCCAAGTCTTAATTCTTGGCTATAAATCAGAATTTATTAATGATCTTAACACCAACCTCTCTATAGCAGAAATGATAATGTAAACTTACCTAGTCACCGATATTAATCCCAAATTAAAGATTTCTGAGAACTCCAAGTACAGCCTGATCCTGAATAGCTAGCTGTCCTCTCTTCTTCACTTTCCCCTCACCCCTTCATTTATGAAAACAACAAATCCCCAGACTTGTTCCAAGGTTAATGGGAACCCTTGGCTATAGGATGTGGGGCACACTTGGAACTGTCACTCCAAATTTTTCAAGAGTATTTACTCAACTACCACTAAGTAAAGGGCTCTGTACTTTGTAGTATGACACATAAATCAATGAGCACTGCATACAAAATGAGCTACTGTGGGGGTATATTTCTTTGTGGAGCTGTGATTTTGGTTGAGTCTTGAAATTCAGTGGTTGATAAAAAAGAGAGAGAGCCTTTCCCGCACACACCCAACATGTATAAGAGAGTTAGAGAGGAGGAGGAGGAATCTGATCAGAGCAAGGCACTGGTGTGGTGGGGAATTGGGAGTGAGGATGCAGAGACAGCCTGGGGGTCCAGATTGTGGGGTGACTTACATATCACTCACTTCACAAGTCTTCGCTAAGTAGTGATGACTCCTTGGAAAATTAAAGGACTGCCATGTCACAATGAGCACAGGACCTATCCTGCAAAAGCACCTTTGTAGAACACCCTTTTATGTGAGATTTTTAAAGAAAAAATTAATTAATAAACATAAAGTCATATGTTTATTGAGAGCTTTATGTGAATGGCAAAGAGTCGAATCAAATACAGTGGACCAGATTCTCCCCATTTATTCAGGTCTATAGATCACACTAGGGATCATTTCTGACAAGGTGAATAAATGTAAATTTTTGCCTCCACATGACATGATCTAATTCACCTGTACAGCGGTCCCTATTTTGGTTGATATGACTGTCAAATCCATGATCCATCTCCCTTTCCACGAGCAGTGTGCTGGAGAACTGACTCTCTGGAAAAAAAAAAAAAAAATCCCGATCAGTAGCATTTGTTGATTTCCATGGTGTAAATGCTACCACCATGACCAATTTCAAGCTTCCAACATGAGGGAGGTCTCTGAAAATAGAGTCTGAAAGAGATACACAAAGCCAAGTCTTGCAAGCTGGTAATAGCCAGCGCTAGCACACCATTGCATCAACTCCTAATTTTTCCATCTTTGAAATGTTCCTGTCTTATACCTTTCTTCTTAGGTTTCGTCTCCTTGGTCATTCCAAGTTGAATATTGCTTGAGATGAACTTGCCTGTGTTCCTAAGTTTCTCCTTTTCCTCTCACAAAACATTTATCAATCTGCACACAAGATGGGCACCATGACCCATTTGCTCTCTTTTCGCATCTTTACTGGTCTCAAGAAGGATGGGAAATGAAAGAGTGAATTAATTTAAATCCATCTCCTCCTTCTAAAGTAACAACTAAAAACCCTTGCCTACCTAAGGGTGGGTTAATATTATTAGGTTCAAAAGAGAAAATAGTGTGTTGCCTTTTCTATAGCATGCCAGATGTGAAAAACTGACTCGAAGTCCCAGTTTAGAAATGTCTTTATTTATAAAATTATTTATAGCTTTATTTATTTAGGCTATTCAGTATAAAATGTTTGGAAATAAATAGTGCACTGTTTCTTTTTCCTCCCCAGTAATTCTTTTTTGTAATTAGTATCGTGAATTCTTTCACAATCCAGAGAAAAAAATATATTAAGAGTGTTTTGTTCTTTCTTTGTTGAAAAGTAGTTTAATGTTTATTATCATAATTTTGATTGCTATTGCGCCACCTCAAGTGATGTATTTTTCACTCAGTGAGCTATTATTTCACTACACTCATGATTTGTGCATTAATACCATTCAAGGTTATGCAATAACAATCAGAAACTATGATAAACATTGAACCACATTTCAACAAAATATGATAAAATCATGTGAGCTTTTTAATATTTTCATTAACAAAGCATCTTATGCTTCAGTGACACTTTAATTACCAAGAAATTATCCAAGAAAATATGTAATTATTTCTAGTAATTGACAGTGACTCCATATGTAGCACCTCTTTATGTTAAAATAATTGCTAAAATGTGGCCCTTTTTTCCCCCAGACATGTGGTTTAATTGATTGCATTATGCTTTTCAAGTAAAAAGGTAATAAAAACTATAATCACTAAAATACATAACTAATTCCAGTTCAATTAAGAACTGTTCAGCAATCTTAAAAAATAATTTTTGATAATGACCAGGATTAATAAAATTATCCTGATAATTTTAAAGTAATTGTTTAGATTTCTTATCCTACCCCAATGTATTAAACCATTCTCTTCCCCAGAATGGCTTTCCTAGTCATTCCAAAACCTCACGTACATTCCAAAGAAGAACATTCTCTAAAATGGCTAGTCGAAAGATCAAAATCCTTTCCTTACATATGAACATTCCTTAAAAGAAAAAGAAAAAGCTTCTCTCTTAAAAAGCCACTCTCAGGAGAGAATCATTTTGATCCCTGCTACCTTTAAAATTTCAGTACTTTATGATTCTATAAAATCTATTCATCACTAAGATACATTCTTTAAACAAAAAAAACAAACAACCAATAATTGAAACGTGTCCATCTCCCAAATCCCTGTTTTTTCACCTGATACTTTGGTCTAGCAAGAGCTTTATTTACTTAACTCAAGAGCCGGTTATACAACTCCTTCCACAAACCTCTGTTTCTGTTACTTTCCCACTGTTCCTTTTCTTCTCTGAGTCAAGGCAAAATATCTTCTACATAAGTTTGTGTCTTCGCACATTGTCCCTTCTGAAATTGACCAATATGGTAGATTTTTTTAACCAAAAACAACAATATACAACTACGACTCACACAGTAACATTTTATCAATACAATTTAATTTGAACAAAAATCAATACAGTTTTCCACACCATAGGGAGGGACTGAAATTTCTGTAAAGCCTGGACATCACAGAACACAGACATCCTCTCACACATTTCTACCTTCTTTGTAGAAATCACCTTCACAGGTCATTCTCCTACTGAAATTTTAGGAGAAAACACACAAATCTAAAACCACAGTAATAAAAGCCTGATGTTCCTGCTATGTGATCTCTGGATTAGTGTGGGAGGCTATTTTAGGAACCGTGAATCCCTACAGATTCAGAGAAGCCACTTGAAGGGATGGACGGTGGGAAGGAGCAGAAAGCAGGGTAAGCGATGGGTCTGCAGTCTCTCAGCTGCTATCCACACAGAGGCTCTCTGAATTTATCTGTTGTCCACACAGGGTCCTCTGGATAGTTATAACTTGAGGAAAGGCTGGGCGTGGTGGCTCACACCTGTAATCCTGGCCATCTGGGAGGCCGAGGCAGGAGGATCGCTTGAGGTCAGTAGTTCAAGACCAGCTTGAGCAAGAGTGAGATCCCATCTCTACTAAAAATGGAGAAAAGTTAGTCGGGCATGGTGGTGCATGTCTGTAGTCCCAGCTCCTCAGGAGGCTGAGGCAGGAGGATCACTTGAGCCCAGGAGTTTGAGGTTGGGAAGTTTGAGATTCTGAAGCCCACAGTGAAGGGAGTCACCAGACTGTAATTGTTTCTCGTTAAATTTTCTGTCTCTATCCTGAGGCAAGATTCGGGCCACTGTACTTCAAATAACACCCAAGTTATTGTTTCAGATATTGTGGTTCAGTGGTTCAGTGGTTCAGTGAGCTAGGCTGACACCACGGCACTCTAGCCCAGGTAACAGAGAGAGATTCTGTCTCAAAAAAAAAAAAAAAAAATCGAGGAAAGCCTTCGTTTTCTCTCAGTTTATATAGATTAAAAAATGAAGTTTTTGTGAGTGCAACTGATTTGCCCTGAGTCTAACACCTGCTCGATGACCGCGTTAGGTCTAGAATACAGTACATGTGACTCTCAGTGCAGTGCTCCTAGAGGTCTCTATCCTGAGACAGAAAAGTGCTGGAGCATTTTATTTAATAATTTTTGGACTGCTCTTTTGACTTATTGCCGTGTTTCCTCGGGTAATAAATTCAGCCAGGGAGAGATCTAAGGCAACAAGCATCACTGAACAAAAATATTGGCCCTGAATCAGGACCCAGCTTAATGTACTATGCCAAAGCATGTAATATAATCCTGTCTCTCTTGATCCACACTCCAGACAACCAGGCCGCCATGCCCTTGGGAGGGTGTTACTCGACGTCTATGATGTTTAGATACAAAGTAGGGCTTACTGCTCGTTATGTAGATACTCAGTATTCATCTGCTGAAATCTTAAGCATGACCTCTTCAGCACAGTGGGTTTAACAAGGACAGCAACAATGCCTCGGGCCTTAAATTTGCATTCTAATCCAGTTTTCTCCTATATGTGCCCGGTGACTCCTTCTTTCCTATCCCATTCACTGCAGTATTCATCTTCTCCTACCCTTGGATGATGAAGAATGAGCTTTTTCAGTGGAATGGGAAGCCTAAAAGCATAATGCTTTTGGAATAATTTTTCCTGTGTTTGTTTTCCACTTGTCTCAATAAATTTTAAGTTTGACAGGATAGAAAGGGCTTTCTATTTTTCTAGGCATTAGAGAGGGTCTCATCACTCAACAAATCCCATGAGCTTTTACAATCTCAGCACTGTGTCCTTCTTCTGACCTTAAACTTTCTCACTGCCTGGAAATAAAGCTTTTCATGAGAACTCACAAAGCCCTACAAGCTGAGTTTGACAATGAGACAGCAACGCACAGGGCAGATTATCATCGGAGGAAACTGCAACTTCTTCATCAAAAAGCATTTGTTTAACATAAAACCCAGGAGTCTGCTGCAAGTTAACAGACTTGCTCCCTTACCTCCAGTAGCTTATAATTTCCTGGGAACACAGAACAACAGTGGCAGTTAGAGAACTAAATGACTTTATTTCTCTTAGAATTAGATTTATTCTCCCCCTCCTTCTGGCATAGAAGGATCCCAAGTTGCTTTCAGCCCCAGTTCAGTGAGAGCCCATTAGCCGGAGCAGAAACACTGTGCTCCTTCTGCTACTTCTGGTTGGAATTTCATTAAAGGGACCCTGAGAGGAGCAAAACCGGAAAGGGCAGGAATCAACGCCAAGGAGAAAATAGACTTATCCTGATCGCCCCCTGGCAGGCTCCTGCATCACTGACTGGGTGTAGTAGAGTGTCTGCCAACGACTCGCTAAGGGACCATGGGAAAGATAACTTAACCTGACTAGCCACCATTTCCTCATCTTTAAAACAGGACCAATAATTGCACCTGCCTGCATGAAATTGTTGTGACTTTCAGGCAAGATAAGAAATGTGGAAGAATTGGCTCAGTGCCGGCCCAAGTTTGATGTTCAGTAAATGCCACTGATTAATGTTGTTTAGTGCCCTTTAATCTTTTTAACAATCCTGTGAAGCAAGTGTTATTCCCATTTCACAGATGAGCAAAATGAGACATAAAATGTAAAGGAGCTTGTACAAGACCACATATGCTTTGAGAAGGCAAAGTGCCGGGGCCCAACACCAAGGCTGAGCTGTTCGTGTAGGTAGCAGCCTCTATAGAGAATTTTAGACTTCCACGATTTTCTAATAGACGAGCACAGAAGTGATGCAGTTAAGCCTAATTCTGCTGTTGGGTTATAGGTTCCTAACCTCTTGGCAGGAG
>RJWJ010042518.1:0-13025 GCA_004363605.1 Indri indri | reverse complement strand
AATGGTGATGTAGCACCTCTTGTATTTTCCTGGATAGAGCTGGAACCCATTCTACTAAGTGAAGTATCCCAAGAATAGAAAAATAAGCACCACATGTACTCACCAGCAAATTGGTTTCACTGATCAACACCTAAGGGCACATATAGGAACAACATTTGTCGGGTGTTGGGCAGATGGGAGGGGGGAGGGGACGGGTATATACACACATAATGAGTGCGATGTGCATCATCTGGGGGATGGACATGCTTGAAGCTCTGACTGGGGTGGGGGGGCAAGGGCAACATAACCTAAACATTTGTACCCCCATAATATGCAGGAAAAAAAAAAGACAATTGGGTTTGGATAGAATTAGTTGAAGCTGTAAACTAAAGTGCTCAAAGAAACATGTGACATAAAGGTGTCGAGCAGTCTGATACAGAGCTACAGAGTGACCTTGTCTGAGGCCCACTGCTGAGTGCATGCCTGTTTGCAGGCACTCAATCCAAAATTTAAAAAAGTAATAAGCAAAACACTGCTGACCAAGCAAATACTTCTGGAAACTGGGCTTAGCTAATGGAACATCAGCTTAAGACCTCTGGGAGGAAAATAATGGTGAATATTTACTGAACATTTACTAAGTACTGAGCACCATGTGTGATTTTATGTGTCAACTTGTCTGGGCCACAGTTGCTCAGATGTTTGGTTGAACACTAATCTGGGTGTGTCTGTGAGGGGGTTTTTGGATATGATTAACATTTGAATCTGTGGACTGAGTAAAGCAGACAGCCCTCCCTAATGTGGGTGGGTCTCATTCAATCAGGGAGAGGCCTGAATAGAACAAAAAGGCTGACCCTCCCTGGAGAAGAGAGAATTCTTCCCATCCGAGAGCCATCAGACTGGGACATTGGCTGTTTTCCTGCCTTTGGACACAAACTGAAACATGGGCTCTTTCTGGGTCTCGAGCCTACTTTCCTTCAGACTGAAACTACACGGTCAGCTCTCCTGAGTCTCCAGCTTGCTCACTCACCCTGCAGATCTGGGGACTTGCCAGCCTTCATAATGATTTGAGCCAATTCCTTATTCTCCCCTCCTCCCGCCTCTCCCCTCCCCCAGACACACACACACACACACACACACACACACACACACACACACACACACACACAAACACACATAGGTCCTATTGGTTCTGTGTCTCTAGAGAACCCTGACTAATACAGTTGATATGAACTTTACACACAATTTCTCAGTTAATCTTGATACAAGTCCATGAGGTTGGTTCTATTATTAGTCCCACTCAGGTGAGGAAACTGAGGCATAGTATGTTTAAGTAACATCCTAGTAGGCAAAAAAAAAAAAAAAAAAAAAAAGCCAGGATTTAAGCTAGAGTTCTTATGCCAGGTCCAAAGCTCTTATCCACAAAGTATAGCACTTCTACTGTCTGAGAAGAGACCTCTTGTGCCCTCAAAGTGGTATTAGTCATGGGGGTGAACACCAAATTGCAGAGTTTAAGAGGCTGATGAGGACGTGAAGGCGGTAGCTTTAGATCTCTCATTCAAGTATTTGGCAGCAGAAAATAGAAAGGAAGTAAGATGCTAATTATAAGAGGAAATGAGATAAAAGGATGAAATTTTCAGTGTACAAGAACCTGTAAATTTTAGAAAGTAAAAAGTTATAGAAAAAAGGGCTAAAGAATTTCCGTGGTGGCAAGAAACTGTCACATTCCTCCTTTTATAGAAAAAGGAGAAAATAATTCCAGTCATGCTTTTGACCTCTAGGTAAATGCCAGGTCACCCTCTGGGCCATTTAAATTTATCCTTCATTCCTAGCTGCCAGACAGAGCATTTCCTTGGCCTGCTGAGGAACAAGGCTCTCTGACAGATATTGACCAAATATAGTTGCTTTTTTCTTTCATCACCATTCAATTTGCTTAAATAAAAAGTCCAATGAAAAATGACTTCCTCGAATATATCTACACCGCATCTATCCTCTCCCGTTATTTTTGGATATCCCTCTGGAGTGATTTGGTTATATGCATGTAACTCCCCATTCACCACATCTAATATGCAAGTCTTAAATTTTTAAAATTGCCTGGGCGGTCTACGGATAGTACAGAAACAGTGCAGGTCGTCCGTTTGTGACTTGAAATCTGATACTCTGAATCCAAAGGAATTAATCACCATATCCATCTCTATTGCATTTCTTGTCTCCTTTTCCTCCCCGTCGTTCACCAGACAGTAATGTTCTCAGATCAAATATTCTCTATAAATTGAGAGAACATTTAGCTGATTTATGGGGCTTTTAGCTATTATATACTTACCTATTCAATAAAAGTAAGTACTTACATCACATGACACATATGCTACCTTCACAATATAAGATCTTTCCTTCAAGGGATTCAGGCATCAAATTGTAATGAGATTTCTTGTAGCTAATACATCACTTAAGGGCAAACTGACATTCTGAATCTATTTCTTTTTTTTTTTTTATTCTTTTCATCAATGGAATTCAGGTCACAGCATTCTTTGTAAGATCTCTAGAATGATTAAGATTTTTATTTTCTTTTCAAAAAATGTAAACCTGTTGAATAAGCGAGAGTGGGAATATTGGTTTTGCACTCAAGGGTGAAAAAGGTGTACTTATTTGGTCTTTTATTCAAAATTGGCAATTTCCAGAGCCAGAACCAAATTATGCCTTTGCATTCATGCTATGGAAAAACATTGAGGGCAAATACATCTTTTCTTGTTCTTATTTTGGTGTATCAACAAATTATTAATAACAATTAATGAACAAATATTTACTTTGCAAAATACTTTCAGTGTATAAAGAAGTGTAAGATATAACCTAATAGTAAATTCCTTGAAAGTCACTCTAATGCAGGGTTTCTCCATGTCAGCATTATTGACATTTCAAGACAGATAACTCTTTGCGGTGGGTGGCTATCCTGTGCATTGCAGACTCCCTGGCTTCTATACACCAGAGGCCAGTGGCATGATCCCACAGTTGTGATGCCTAATAAACATCTCTAGACATTGCCAAATAGTCCCCTGGAAGGCAAAGTCACCCCTAGTTGAGAACCACTGCTCCCATTGGACCCACTGTCTATTGACTTCAGCTCCATTGTGAATATGATTATAGCAAGGTTCTAGGGTGTTTGGATCTAAGAGTAGAAACAGTCACTAAAACGAAGCTATTTTATACCTCTGGAAAATGTGGGAAGTGTCGCTGCTCTTCCCATTACCATGCTACTTGGTGCTGCAACCATCCATGAATTCATAAAAGCAGTATTAAGCACTTTGAAGAGAGGGGTTTTAGTAAACTGAGTTCCTATATTGTGGTTTAGGAAGGATCAGAGATTAAAGAAGATCTGAATTAGAATTGTGGAGTAAGCAAAGCTGGTTGCTGGTACTCATCCCACAACACTCTTTCCTTTTGGAGTAACTTAAACCTATTTCTGACTAGAGATGCCTCAATTTCAGACCTAAGCAGCATTCATTAGCCATCATCTTGTTGCAACTCAAACTGATACTGTCTAAAACTGAACTTACTGTATCCCATTGAAAAAATAATTCTGCCTCCCAATTTATCAATTTCTATTATGGAGCCACCATTCTCTAAAGGTCTTATCTAACGTGTCCACATTCTCCATTTCCCAGAAGTTGTCATTTGGTTCCTATCGGTCAGTTCCTAGTGGTTCTTCCTTGTCCTATTGGTTTTTCTTTGCCAGTGCCACTGCAGTCGAACACTATGTCTCCGTTCCCAAGGCTAACGAACATCCTCGTGGTCAACTGGCTGAATTACTGCCGCACTTCCTAGAGCCTCCCAGCCTCACTCAGTCTCTCCCTCCCTCATACTCTTCTTCATGCTGCTCTCAGAATGCTAGCCCTAACACACGACTTTTAATGCAGTCCGCCACCCTCTGCAGCAACCTATATTGGGTCCCTTACTTACTGAAACAAATACAGATTTCTTAGCATGATATTCTGGGCTGTCCTTTTGTTTGCTCCGTTTTTCCATCTGTGTGCTCCATTTTTCCATCTTAACTTGGTTCTTTTTCCAGGTTGACTGGACCCTTTCAATCCTTATTCACATTCTGGTCACTTCAATCTTTGTATCTTTTAAGTTCCTAATCTGGAATATTCTTTCCTCCTTGCTATAAACCCAACTTTATACATATAATAACAAATAATTACTATGTGTTGAATAGCCACTCCCTTCCTGGTATGGGGCTAAGTGTTTTATATACATTACCTTAGGAATTCTTAACCTCACTTCTAAAGCTCTGAGAAGTTAAGTAATGTGTCCAAGGTCACACAGCCAGGATGTGGCAGACAGAATCAGTATTAGAATCCAAGTCCGCATGACTGTAGCCGCTAAGTTCTTAACTGTAAGGACAGTGCATTCCCCAGTCACTTGTGTCTTAACATATTTGGTGTTGGGTAAATGCGATGGAGAAAGGGGAGAGTTTGTCCTCTAGAATGACCTACTCTCCAAATAGAATGTCTGGAAATTAACTCTCTGCAAGAGTAAGTTGTTCAAATGTTAAGAGAAATGGCCAGAGACTGTGACAAAGAGAAGCCACAAATTCCATGTTGTGAAATTAAGACCAAAAAGTCCAGGCACTACAACAATTGGCTGATAAGGAAACCCAGAGGACATATGAAAGACTCACCAGTAGTCAGGGAGGTCAAGAATGTAACCAAACCAAACCGAAACAAAACAAAAAACCAAAAAAGGACAAAGAGATGGCTAGATCCTGACTCTAAGAGTGATTGGAGGAAAAAAAATACCATTTTCTAGCAAGGAACAATTAATAAAAATAATGACACCTCTACCTATATTATAAGGAATTAATTGAGTATAGATATTTTCTTAAGTTGAATTTAATAAATTTTATATGGAAAACTATTTGTCATTTTGGTTCATCTAAACTAATTTATTTGTATTTGATATCCTTACAAAGAGCTTAATTTAAGGTATTAATATTATTAAACCAGAAACATCATAATGTGTGAGAGCATAAAAATTTGAAAGATGCTATCTAAGTGTATAAGACAGGATTTCTTTTGATTGATTTTTCTAGGTCATCTATTACATAATAAGCCTCTCATACAATTAGTGCTCAAAATAGGACAGAGTTTGCTTATTACCTGATTAATAATATTATATTAGACACTGTGGATAAAACAAAAATGATTATAACATAATTTCAAGTCCCAAAGGAACTTAGACTCTAGTAGGGTAATTAAGACAGGCTAACAAATAGGTGTAACATAATGCAGAATGTAATATGTGTTACAAATGTTCTAAAAACTAATTTCAGAGATTCTGAGATGAGGGCACATTCAGTTTTCAAAATTAGGGAAGATTCCTGGAAAAGGAAACAGTTTGAAGTGTGTCTTAAACTAGTGAGTTGTAAGGTATAAAAAGGAGATGGAGGAACAGAAAGCATTTTAGGTAGAAGGAAAAATATAAGCAAAGATATGTGAGTGGGAGTGCGGAGGTTGTTGGGGTCTTGTTTAATCATCAGCTGTAGGTAGGGCAGGAAATTTCAACAAATTTTCCTGAGCACCACCTGTGAGCCAGGCGATGTATGTGGCACTGGCAAAATTAGGCTGGTTGAAACATGGGCTTGCCATCAAGGAGCAGGAGAGCTAACAGGAAAAGCTGTTTCAGGCAAGACCATGAGGAGCTTTGAATCTGACCTCAGGGCAAAGAGATTTGCACGATACTTAACCATTTAAAGTTTTAGACAAGGACACATGTTGCAATGTAACTAGAAATATATTTTAGGCAGATGAATTTCATAGACAAATAAATACAGGAACCTAGTCAGGGAGGATATTTAGGAGGCAATTATCTCGATTCAGAAAAAAGACAATGCAAGAATGGAAAACAGATTTGTAAGTAAGAATTATAACAGGAGAGATCATCAGAATTTGGCAATTGATTTGTTGACATAAATGCATTGGCAATGATTTATCCTTTGTAGTCTCATAAGCTAAATTTATCTACTTTTCAAAACATGGGAAATCTGATTAAATAGTTATCTTCACCACTGTCTGTAAACACAATTATCCTAAAAAGACTTGATGGATGTATTTCAGGAGCAGAATGGGTAGGCTATGATTCTTGGCTTGATAAGAAACCTGAAGGATTAAAATAAATATTTTCTGGCAATTAAAAAAAAAGCTTTGCAGATGATAGTTTTATTTTTAAGTCACAATCAAAGCAAAACAAAAATTAAAAAGCCTGAATTACCTAGACCGATCACATTCCAGAAATTGAGTCAGTAGCATCGATACAATTTCTCTCCTACAGTCACATCTTTATTTTAAATAGAACTTAATGCAAACGGCAAAGATCTGTAACACTTATTTTTAAAATTAAAACTCAAATATTCTCAAGGGAAAATTAGCTTAAGAAATTTGCCTTGAATATTGAATCTTGTAGGTTGTAAGCATCAAGAAATTTTTATTCTTTTCCTCCAACAGTGCAAAAATAAACAAAAATTTGCATCCTAATATCAACATTTAAAAAATGAGAAAGATAGAAGGGAGGATGCCAACACAAATACTATATCAATACAATGCAAGCACACTGAACTTCAGCCAACTTGGAGAAAGCATTCTTTCAGCAGTGTTTCCAAGCCCAATGCCAGCACAACCCCCATCGGAGCCAAGGGTAAAACTATAAAAACACACCCTAATCTGCAGTTCTGTCTGTCAGAGCCTAAGGACACATGGATTGAATTCACACCCTGGAAATTTTTGTTAAGAGGCAACGCCTTTTGTCGCAGGTGATAGAACCAGAGGGCAGTGATAAAATCACCACAAAGGGAGGGCTCTGTTGTCACTTTCATTGTCTGGTGATCCAAATAGGAAAATTATTATATGGCAAGTTTCCAAATTTCATCTCTTCATGAGATAGATAGATGCTGCCAAAAGAATCAGTCAATCCAATGAAGCAATTGATCTTACCTGAGCTTGGCATGGTGTAGATCAAACAGTGGGTGGAATTTTTTCCCTGCTTTTCATCTGGTTGGCGTAGTATACCACAGTCTAGTCAAAAATCACTGAGGCAAGAGCAAATTATATTCAGCATTCAGGTATTGTCTATGAGAATGTTAGAGATGTCTACCCATGCAAATCAGTTTTCCTAAATATAGTGGAGGAAAATTTAAATTTAGTTCAAAAGCCTTTTCCTTGTTTTAGGTGAGTCCGCATTTAGGCAACAGAAGAAAATTACCTGAATATTAGTTTTTTATCCAAAATAAAAAGAATTGAGAAAAATTAAGACAAATCTTTATTTTGAGGTGGGGAGAGAGGAAGGTAGTTAAAAAGTCTATATCTTGGAGGAGCCAAGATGGCAGCCGAGAAAAGCTGCCAGTCAGAGTGTCTCTGCAAAAAAGACGAATTTTAGAAGAAAGAGATAAAAATAAGCTAGCAGAGAGACATAGATTGGGTGAGGGTCAGAAGGAAGGGTGCCTGAAACTACAGGAGACCCCAAGGGAAGACAATGTGAAGGAGAACTGGAAGGAGAAAGGTCCCAAGAGGCTTGGAGACCAGTGACAAGGGTAGGTGGAGCGGTTAACTTCCCCCTCCCTTGCATCTCGGACTGTTGGTGGGCTCCTGAGTGGCTGGAGAGACCTGCTGACACCAGCCCAAGATGGCTGCTGCTAGTGAGCAATGGCCTCTTGCAGACTTAGCACTGGGCTCACAGCCCTTACTGGCACCTGCCCCATCGCAGACTGGAGCCTATTGGGAGATGCCGTAGTCCTCCATTCTCTCCTTCCCCCTCCCTACCCGTGGGTGCCCAGAGAGACAATTTAGCCATCACACAGAGGCATCTCCAAGGAACAGGACCTTTCCTTTTGGGGCCCTACAGCAGACTGAGGGGTACTCAGACTGCGAGTTCTCTGCCCACCAGCCCTCCCAGGTGCTACTTGCCTGGGGACTCCAAGAGAGCAGGGCAAATCCCGAGGTGGAGTGAAATCAATCCAGCTTGGGCACCCTGAAGGTGATTCAAGACCAGCACTCCTCCCCCTGGCAGGGTCAGGGATTGATCTCCAGGTCCCAGGGGACAGGTCTGCAGACCAGACCCTGTACACCCAGGGGCACAGAAGAGAGATCTGTGAAAGAGCCTACTGAGGAGTGTGTGACTTCAGGGGCAGATCAGCGAGCCAGAGCACCAACCCTCCTCCCAAAAGAGGGCTGTGCACCCAGCTCAGGCTACAATCCGGGCAGGGAACCTCCCGGCCCACGTCACAGCCAGGGGAGATCCATCGGCCTGAGGTCCCACTTGCTGGCAGAGGCCTGGGAGAGGCCAGAGAGAGGGGGAGGGTGGAGGGGAGTGAAACCTGCTCCAGAGTGTGGGTCTTGAACAGCCCCACCCCCCAAGCCCAGACTTTCAGCTGAGTGGAGCCATTTGAGCCACTCCAGGCAGCTTTGCACAGAAACAAAGAGCAGAACTTTGACCCCTGCTAACAGAAGTTGTGGAGCCTGAGGGCAGGCTTACCCAACCCAGCCCCACACAGACTCATTCCCCATCCTGCCCCCACTGAGGTGGAGAATAAGGACACACCGGGAAATCCCGGGGCCCCATTCACCACCTGAGGCACAAGAGGGCCTCTCTAGATGAACAAGACCTAGCTACAGGACCCAAAAACAGCACTGCAGCTCACTCCTCCCTGCAAGTGCAACCTACTGACAGGGTGGCCATCCTGCACACCCTTTTACTGCATCTACTGATTCATCATAAAGGGTGTGGTCGAATCTCACACACAAACACCACCTACTGTCTCAGAGACTAAACAAGACGTGTCATTATCCAAATGAAAATCTAAAGGCAAGAAGGAACAACTGATCCAGATGGGAAGGAACCAGCAAAAGAACTCTGGAAGTATGAAGACTCAAAAGGAAAGCACACCCCCAAAGAGAAACAACAGCTCCCCAGCAATGGATATTAACCAAACTCAGAACACTAAAATGACAGAAGAAGAATTTGAAACATGGATTGTAAGAAAACTGAATGATATCCAAGAAAAAATGGATAACCAACACAAAGAAACCACACACACACAAAAAAAAATCCAGGACTTGGAAGAAAAATTCACTGAAGAAATTGAAAAATTAAAGAAAAATCAAACTAATCGCCTGGAAATGAAGGACTTATTCTGGGAACTACAAAACACCATGGAAAGCCTCAAGAACAGTGTAGATCAAACAGAAGAAAGAATCTCCGAGATTGAAGACAACTCCTTCCAATTAAATAAGTCAGTCACAGAGATCAAGCAGAAAATTAAGAGAAAAGAAATAAGCCTGCAAGAAATTTGGGATTATGTGAAAAAACAGAACCTGAGGGTGACAGGGGTCCCAGAAGGTGAAGAAGAAAACACTCAAGGGCTGGATAAGCTATTTGAAGAATTAATAGAGGAGAATTTTCCAGACCTTGCTAAAAGTTTAGATATACAGGTACAAGAAGCTCAACAGACCCCAGGGAGATTCAGTGCAAATAGGAAGACACCACATCATGCAGTCATCAGATTGACCAGAATAGCCACTAAACAGGCCCTTCTATGAGCTGTAAGGTGAAAGAAACAAGTAACATACAAAGGACTCCGGATTTCTCAACTGAAACCCTACAAGCAAGAAGAGACTGGGGACCCATTCTCACTCTTCTGAAACAGAATAATGCCCAGCCCAGAATCTTGTATCCTGCTAAACTAAGTTTCATATATGAAGGAGAAATAAAGACATTCTCAGATAAGCAAAGACTGAGGGAATTCACCAAGACAAGACCAGGTCTCCAAGAAGTACTCAAAACAGAATTACACAAGGATCAGCACAATAAACACTCTCGAATGTGAAACCACTCAAAAGTTAAAGATCGAAGGCTAGATTCCACAATGGCTCAAGAGAGAAAACAAAGCAACAAAATGCAGCCCAACAGAATGAACAGTAATTCACCGCACTTATAGGTTCTCTCAATAAATGTGAATGGTTTGAACTCCCCTCTCAAGAGACATAGGCTGGCTGAATGGATAAAAAAAAAAACAAGCCAAGCATCTGCTGTCTTCAGGAAATGCATCTAACATGCAAGGATGCATTTAGACTCAAAGTAAAGGAGTGGAAATCAATATTTCAAGCAAATGGAAGCCAAAAGAAGGCTGGTGTGGCAGTTTTGATCTCAGATAACTAAGTTTTTAAATCAACAAAAGCAATGAAAAATGAAGGGGGTCACTATATAATGGTGATGGGTACAGTTCAACAAGAAGACATAACAATTCTAAATAAGTATGCACCCAACTTAGGTGCACCCAGATTCATAAAGCAAACTCTACTTGATCTAAACAAATCGATAGACACCAACACCATAATAGTTGGAGATTTGACACCCCACTAACAGCACAGGACAGATCCTCCAAACAGAAAATTAACAAAGAAATAATGGACTTAAACAGAACTCTACAACAAATGGGCTTGACTGACATTTACAGGACATTCTACCCCAAAACCACTGAATACACGTTCTTCTCATCAGCTCATGGGACATTCTCTAAGATTGACCATATTCTAGGACACAAAGCTTGTGTCAAAAAATTAAGAAAAATAGAAATCATACCATGCATCTTCTCAGATCACAGTGGAATATAAACAGAAATCAACCCCAACAGAAACTCTCATCTCTACACAAAGTCATGGAAATTAAACAACTTTCTGCTGAACGATTCATTCATAAATGATGAAGTAAAGATGGAAATCAAAAGACTCTTTCAACTAAATGACAAAGGTGACACAAGTTATCAAAATCTGTGGGACACAGCCAAAGCAGTCCTGAGAGGAAAGTTTATTTCCATAAATGCCTATATCCAAAAGTCAAAAAGAACACAAATAGACAACCTAATGAATCGACTCAAAGAACTGGAAAAAGAAGAACAGACTGACCCCAAACCCAGCAGAAGAAGGGAAATTAATAAGATCAAATCTGAACTAAATGAAATTGACAACAGGGAAACTATGTGGAAGATTAATAAGACAAAAAGTTGGTTATTTGAAAAAATAAACAAAATTGACACACCTTTGGCTAAACTAATGAAAAACAGGAAAGAAAAATCCCTGATAAGCTCCATCAGGAAGAAAAAAGGAGAAGTTACAACTGATGCCATGGAGATTCAAGATATAATTCATGAATATTACAAAAACCTTTATGCACACAAACTGGAAAATGTGGAGGAAATGGACAAATTTTTAGAAACACACAGCCTCCCTAGGCTCAACCAGGAAGAAATAGAATTCCTGAACAGACCAATATCAAGGACCAAAATTGAAACAGCAATAAAAAACATTCCAAAAAAGAAAAGTCCCGGACCAGATGGTTTCACACCCGAATTTTAGCACACCTTCAAAGAAGAACTGATGCCTATCCTGCAGAAATTATTCCATAGCATTGAGAAGGATGGATACCTCCCCAACATGTTTTATGAAGCCAACATAACCCTGATACCAAAACCAGGAAAGGACGAAACAAAAAAGGAAAACTACAGACCAATATCTCTTATGAATACAGATGCAAAAATTGTCAACAAAATTCTAGCTAACCGAATCCAGGTGCTTATTAATAAAATAATCCATCATGACCAAGTGAGCTTCATTCCAGAGATGCAGGGATGGTTCACCATAGGCAAATCCATAAATGTAATTCACCACATAAACAGAAGCAAAAACAAAAACCATATGATTCTCTCAACAGATGCAAAAAAGCATTTGACAAAATTCAACACCCTTTTATGATAAGAGCGCTTAACAAAACAGGCATAGACGGGGCTTACCTAAAAATGATACAAGCCATTTATGACAAACCCACAGCCAACATCATACTGAATGGGGAAAAATTGAAAGCATTCCCACTTAGAACTGGAACCAGACAAGGTTGCACACTGTCTCCACTTCTATTCAAAATAGTGCTGGATGTCCTGGCCACAGCAATCAGGCAAGAGAGTGGAATTAAAGGCATGCGAATGGGAACAGAAGAGATCAAATGCTCACTATTTGCTGATGACATGATATTATATCTAGAAAACCCCATGGATTCAACCAAGAGGCTTCTGGAATTGATAAATGAATTCAGTAAAGTTTCAGGATATAAAATCAATACACACAAATCAGAGGCTTTCATATCCGCCAATAGCAGTCATACTGAGAACCAAATCAAAGACTCAATTCCCTTCCCAATAGCAACAAAGAAAATAAAGTATCTAGGAATATATTTAACAAAGGAGGTAAAAGACCTCTACAGGGAGAACTATGAAACATTGAGGAAGGAAATAGCAGAGGACATAAACAGGTGGAAAACCATACCATGCTTGTGGGTCGGCAGAATCAACATCATTAAGATGTCTATACTACCCAAAGTGATTTACAGATTCAATGCAATCCCTATTAAAATACCAACATCATTCTTCACAGATGTAGAAAAATTAATTTTACGCTTTGTATGGAACCAGAGAACACCCTGCATAACAAAAACAATTCTAGGCAATAAAAACAAAATGGGGAGGTATCAACTTACCAGACTTCAAACTTTATTATAAGGCTGTAGTAATCAAAACAGCTTGGTACTGGCACAAAAATAGAGCCATTGACCGTTGGAACAGAACTGAGAACCCAGATATAAAACCATCCTCATATAGCCACCTAATCTTTGACAAAGCAGACAAAAACATACACTGGGGAAAAGAATCCTTATTCAATAAATGGTGCTGGGAAAACTGGATAGCCACATGTAGAAGACTGAACCAGGATCCTCACCTTTCACCTCTCAGAAAAATCAACTCATGCTGGGTAATAGATTTAAACCTGAGGAGTGAAACTATTAGAATTCTAGAGGAAGATGTTGGAAATACTCTTCTAGACATTGGCCTAGGCAAAGAATTTATGAAGAAGACCCCAAAGGCAATCACAGCAACAACCAAAATAAATAAATGGGACCTGATCAAATTAAAAAGCTTCTGCACAGCCAAAGAAACTGTCACAAGAGCAAACAGA
>RJWJ010042517.1:0-13003 GCA_004363605.1 Indri indri | reverse complement strand
CCCCCCATTTTGCCCTGTCTCCCCTGACCCTTTCCTTTTGTTGGGGCTCAGAAAGGGATACCCCAAAGGATGGCGCTTTGCCACGCCGCGTACTTTGAACTGACGGAGATTGGAAAGTCCCAGAAGCAGAGTCGCTTTCTGACCGTCTCCTGCCCTCCCGTCTCTCACCCCTCTCTCTTCCCCAAGGTAGGGCAGAGAGACTAGAACTCCTTTCCCCCAAGCCAGCCGTAAACCCGGAACTATGACTCTAATTATCCCCCATCTTTCTGTGCGGGAGCTGGCCCTTAAGAAATGCTCTGCCCTGCCTTGGCTGAGGGTAGGTCACAAGACCCTCATTCCAGAGGGCTCTTGCCCCACACCTGGGAGGAAGGAATGCTGCCCAGAGAGGCTGCGAAGAATCCGAGCAGACAGGCCCTGCTGGTCCCCCCGCCTCGGTCTGTGACATTGGATCATTCTCTTTGTCCACTCACATTGCTACACGGCTGTCTATTCTTCATCGAACCTAAGCATGAAAGTGGACTATTTTCCCTGGATTTGGGTCTTCATTTCTGAAGGCTCCCACGTCACATGAAGCTTTGGTTCAGTAAATCTGTTACACTTTTCTCTTGTTAGCCTGTTGTTGTTACAGGAGTGTCCGCTGTGACCCTTACGATGGGTGAGGGAAGGTATCACACCATCACCCCTACTCTTTCGACCACCCAGCCACACCGGCTGCCTTTCAGCAATTCAGAAGCCCAGGCTCTGTCCTCTCTCGGGCTTTCCCACATGTGATTCCTGCTGCCTGAGATGTTCCTTCTCCTCGTCCTTGAGACCTCAGTGGCGATGTCACCTCCCCAGGATGCTCCTCTTGAAGCTAATCTGAAGTGTGTCCCTGCCCCTCCCCATGCTATTTTTTCTGCTTTTTTCCCATGTAGGACTTTTCACAAGTTTTAATTATTAATATATTCAAATATAACTTAATACCAATTTCTATCCCTAAACTACAGCAATAGGCAGACCAGGGGACCCGTCTATTTTGTTCTCCACATTTTGTTCTATTTTGTGACCCCAGTTACTGGTCACAAAATGGAGCACGTGGCACATGCTTAAAAAGATGCTAGTTGAGTGAAGTTAAAAATAATTTCAATTAAAAAATAAATTTTAAATAAAATATTTAATGTTGAGTTATGAAAACGTCTAGATGGGCTGGGATAAACTCAAAGAAAGGAGTTGTTTAAAATTTTATCATTCATTTCTTTATACAAAAAGAGTTTAATCGAGCACCTACCACAGGTCTAATTCCTGCCCTCCAAAAGCTCTCGTTTATTTTTTTGTTTGTTTTTTATTTTATTCTCTTCCAATACATGCATGTGCCTTGATCCCACAGTCCCTCCAGAAGACTTTCTTTCTTTCTTTCTTTGGGTTTCACATGCTGTAGGAGTCACACGAACAATTTCCCACGTGAAATGAAGATTTCAAGATGGATATGAAATTAAATTTGAGTCCCTTGCAGAAATGCTACTGTTCCAGTGTGGATTGACTGAACCCTCCTGTTTTGGAGAAGAGTTGGAATCATCATAATAGAAGCTTGGAGTACAGAAGGAACTTTCTGAGTCCAATCATGATAAAATTCACTGGATGACATGGCCAGGGACGAAAGAAAATCAGTCCACACCCTAGTGAATGTCAGGACAGCAAGCCTAAAAATAATAAAATGTGCCCGTGTGTGTCTCTTCTGTCCCATTCTGATTTATGTCATACAAGCATTATTTTGAAAATAAGGAATAAGGAGAAATAACTAGGAGATCCTCGACTGTCTTCGGTGGTCTGAGGTTAAAGTACCCACAGTCAGTAGTGCAAACAGAGTAGAAATGGTTCAAATGACTGCAATGAAGAGTTTGTGGACAAAACCAACCCTTCAAGACTTGGGGTTCCGGAACACCACTTGCAAGACTGATTTCACTCCATAGATATTCATCCCCTAATCCCTGTCCTTACCCATCCCTTTATTCATGGGCTCATTCAACAGCTATTTCATTTTTTTCTACACTCAAACTTTTCTGAGGGATATGATAAAAAAATTAATGTATTTGGCTTTTCTAAAGGGAATAACTTTCTTAAAATCTTGGAAAGCATGGTTAAAACAAATAAATAAGTGAAAAGCCAGGCTCACCCCCAGAGTCCTTCAAGTCAATGTCCACTTACCCCAAGCTCAGCTCTGAGTGTTGCCTCCTTTGGAACCAACTCTCAGAGGAGACTAGTTGTACCCAGGTTATAGACCTTGGGAAGTGGAACATTTAAATCGATTATTTCTGTTTGACCAGAGATAAGAACTCTCCCTTCTGTAGCATGAGAAGATAAATCCTGCAGGCATCCAGCTCTTAAGGCCCAAGGTGCTCTTCAGGTGGAATCACAGGCGCCCAGCCACGATGGCTCCAGAATGCCTGTTTTGTCTTAAGGATTCTGTTTGTAAACTCTGGCCTCCCTTGAAGGAACACAGTCTCCATTTACCTGAACCTTTGCCCAGCATTTATTTGCAGGCCTGCAGGACAAACAACACATCACACGGGGAAAGAAGGGAAAAAGAAATAAAGCTTCTTATATTATCTCCCAAGGTTGGGCCCATTTTGACAAAAGATGGCACCCCCCACCTTGTCTCCTACAGTCAGATGCAAACACATGCCCTGTTCTGACACAGGGATTGGGCTCCGATAGCAGATCTAAACTGATAGCACTTGGCTGCCTCTTGCCTGTAGGGCAGCTTAGAAAGAGTACCTGGTGAGTTGCCACATTTTTGACATTTTTACTACTAACTCTGCTATTGACTAAACAAGGAGTAATTACTGTAGCAACTTCCAGCATCAGTTGTTAAAAATCAGCCAGTCAGCGGGTTGCAGCTATCAATGTTGGGGTGGGGCCCTGAGCTTCCAATTAATACATGCCATTCTGAAAATTAAAAGTCACCTCAGAGGAAATAGCAAATACTTAACAGATTGTAACAATTCCTCTGTTTATGCGAAAGAACTGAAGATAAAGTAAAATAATCGAAAGTTTTGCACCAGGTCATGTGATGCCAAAATCTTTGTCCTAGAAGAGAACTGAATGTTGTCTATTGCAAGCATTCATCTTGTAAATGGGGAAACTCTTAATGAGGATCGGAGGAAAACATAAACGCCCCATGCCACCCAGCCTCCCAGGGAAGGCTTAACTTAAGATCAGAGTGTGACTCTAATATATTCAAGAGTCTAGAGACAATGGAACACTGCATTTGAAATCAGGACTATCCCCAAAATTCTAGATCACCAAAACCAGACCATCCTCTGCCCCATGGGAACTTGGAGTTGAGCCTGGGACAGAAATCCTCTGGAGGAAACTCATTCTCTCGTTGGGCGTTCGTGGTGGCGTCCTGTGCCTGGTTTCTCATCTTGCAGGACACCTTGATTCTTGTTCTAGCTCCTCGGCCACACAGCCATCCCAGTCTAACCTTGACTCAGAGCCGATGAGCCTCCCTGCTTGCTTTTCCCTGACAGCTTGTGTTCCAAACCTTTCCAGACTGAAAGTCACTTCCAGTATTTCTGTGAATTTGTGACTTATTCTTGGGTCTGCTGCTCCCAAGACCAAGAATAAAACATGCTGCTAAACAGCAGGAAGGCCCCACTGGGTTTCTTTATCTATACACTGAATTTGTCACATCGGAAAGCTTGACTCAGAGAGAACAAGGGTTCCATCATTGCGATGACGACAATGCTTTGTAGTGTTGGGGCTCAGAAAACAACACCCCAAAACGAAAGCCTCAGAAGTAAAAGGTTTTCTTTGACCTTCTCCTGCCTTTCTGTCTCCTCTCAATCCAATTCTCCCCCGAGGCTGGCCACAGAAACCAGAATCCCTCTTCCCCAGGGTGGGGCAGAGAACCCAGACCCCTGTTCTCAAAAGCCAGCCATAAAAGCTAAAAATATTCTATGTAAAAACTGGCCATAAAGAAATTCTCTGACCTACCTTGTTTGACTGTAGGTCATAAGACCCCCATTCCAGAGAGGGTCTTACCCCACACCCAGGAGGAAGGAATGCTGCTCAGAGGCCGAGAAAAATCTAGACAGACAGGCCCTGCTGGGTTTCTGCACTCCATCTATTAGCACCAGGCCATACCCTTTTTGTCCAATCATATCTCTACATGGCTGTCCATACTTTGTTGAACCCAAGCATCAAAATGGACAATTTCCCCTGTATCTTTAAGTCTTCATTCTGAAGGATCCATCCCATGTACACACATTAAATAAATCTGTGTGCCTTTTCTCCAATTATTCTGCCTTTTGGCAGTTGATTTTTTAGCCAACCTTCAGAGGGCCAACGGGAACTTGTGCCCTTGGTCCCTACAAGGGACAGTAGCATTTCCACCTGACTCCACCTATGAGTGAGGAGGTCCACATATTTTGTTAGCTTCATTGGCTATCTAAATATCTCTGTATCTTCTAGAAAGGGCACCTCATCTCTGCCTTTTACATTTTTTATTTCTGGAGCACAAGACTTGGTAACACTTTATATCAATGGGCAAATATTGAGTAAGAATTGGATATTCACTTTAGGCATATCCAGTTTCAAATAAACTGATTAGTTTCATGAGGAAGAAGAGAAAAAAAGAAGGTTAAAGCGTTTTGGACCAATTAACACATCGTATTATCAGGTGGTCTTCAATGCATGTTTCCTTGTGTTTCTCAGGCTGACGTGGCTGTTTGTTTAAATTACAGAATTGATCCATTACACACCTATGTCCTCAGTTCCACAGAGGGGACTATTGATAGTACAAACTTCTGTAATTATTGGGGAAGGAAGAGGAGGGTTCCCTCTCACCCTGGTGCAACATCCTCCCAAGTGTGTTCCACGGGACATGGGAGAAGAGACGTGTTCCATAATCAAGTAATTTGGGTAAGGACTGGCTTAAATAAAATAAATAAGTTTCTTAACTATTCTCAGAGCCTTGTTAAGTTCATAACGTCATGAATCACCAAAAGGTAGCTCACTGTGCACGCTTCCCAACGTAGCTGGTCATGGCTTTCTTTTTTAAGGAATATCTCATGGAACTAATGTCTTTCAGGTTAATGGTAATAATACAATAATGACCACATTTGAGCTCTTATTTTGTACCAGGCATTGAACAAAAAAATCACAGTGTATCTCATTTAACCTTCCCAATGACCCTTGGCCATAGGTTGTGTTATATCCCCATTTTACAGAAGAGGAAACAGAGACTCAGAGAAGTTAAATAGTGGCCTAAAATCACACACCTAGCACGTAGCAGAATCAGAATTCAAATCTGACTCCACGGTTCATACTATTGACCAACCTATTACATATTATTTAACATATATATTTTATATATATATATATATATATATATATATATATATATATATATAAATCCTCTTTAATCAAATCAGGAAAATAATCCCTGTTGCTGCCAATTCTGACTGAGCGGATGAGAGCAATTGCTGAGAGAGAGGAAAGAAGAGGGGAAGGGCATTGTTTGGCTTAGATTAGAACCAAGAGATTACGGACCAGACCCTACTATTGCTTTAAGGGAGTGAAAACTTGCACAGAACAAATTCATTCCCCATTGACAGGGCGGGAAAAAGAATCCATTTCTGGTTTTGGCAGGTATTTGCTAAATTAGTCTTTTTCCAACAAGGTGCAAAGAAAAGCAAGAGGGTTGTTTATTCTGTGCAAATATTTCACATTGCCAAGGTGACCAGAGAGACATGTCAACCACAAAACTAGTACAAACCACAAGGAACCAAGGGAAACCAATATAGCCCAAAAAGGTAGATTTCAAAGTGAAACTAAACATTTGAAAAGGTACACTAGAAAGGGAAAAGGCTATAGCACAGATTAAAAAAAAAAGAATGTCATTTTTAAAAAAACTTTTTTAACTTCAAATGAAGCAAAAGTTTTTTCTAGGACCCATATTCCCTATAGGGCCAGACACTCAACTACAAACCCACGAATGACTTCTCGGACAAAATAGGAAAAAAAAAAAAAAAAAAAAACTGCCTGGTACAATTTAATTGAGTTTCCTGGAGGGACAAGCTGAAACCAACCAACTTTTCCATACTCTGGGAAGGAATTTGAATCTCGCATGCCCAGTGGGGGAAAAAAGGGAAAGCCAGTCATCTCCTGCATTTTAATATCAATGGAGTTTCTTTAAAATTTTGGAAGTCTCTTTAGGAAGCCAGGAGTGTTCAGAAATTTAAAAAATAGGCAGTACTTCCCTTGTCACTTCTTTTTGTCACCTATTTAAATTGATTCTCTTGCTCACCCAGAGTTGAGGATCCCTGGCCCAGAAAGTAAATTGAGTTAGTGTGTCCTTTAGAACAGTAGTCCCCAACCTTTTTGGCACCAGGGACTGGTTTCATGGAAGACAATTTTTCCCCAGACTGGGGAGGGGCAGCTCAGACAGTGATGGAGGGACGGGGAGCAGCTGTAAATACAGGTGAAGCTTCACTTGCTCCCTGCTCACCTCCTGCTGTGCCCCCTCCCCGCCCCACCCCCAACTTCCATGGAAGACAAGTTTTCCAAGGACTGGAGGGGGCAGTGTGGCAGAGCTCTGTGGCCTGGTCCCTAGCAGGGGGTTGGAGAGCTTGGGGACTGCAGCTTTAAAGGACAGGAACAGACAAGGAAAGAGGAAACAACCCAAGGCTAGAGCCCCAAAGAGTCCCTGAGAGGCAGCCCCTCCCCGACTCCTAGGCTGTATGATGGAGCCAGCTGCCCTCCTGTCCTGGCCAAGGGTCACCTGTGATCTGAGCAGAAGAATCTAAAAGGGATTTTCTGCCTGCCGATTTGTGGTAAAAAGCCCATGTTACTTCTCATCACTGCCTTAGCATCAGCGTTTAGAGAAACCAGAGAAAAACCAAGGTCTTCAGCCCTTAACCTTCAGGAAAACCAAGAAAAGCTAACTCCGGAGTGATGGTTTCCCATGGACGGACTGTCCGCTGGCTGTACCTGGTGAATACCAGCTTGGGGACAGGATGAATTAGACAGCCTGGGGTGGACCTGGGGCCTGCAGATTCCAGAGAAACTTTGGATGCCCTATCTGAGCTCTTATCTGTTACAGGACCAATTTGGTGGAGCCCAGAATGACTCAGTTCAAATCAGAAAGTAAACCCACTTTGAAAGAGGTCTCAGCCTCCAACTCTTTGAACCTTTAACTCTAAGACTAGGCCTCCAAAAAGTCACCCAAGCTATAACAGCATCCAGAGGACAATGCCCTATTCCGGACTGATGTCCCCAAGCCTTTGCTGGGATAGACTTAAAAAGACTGAAGCTAAATAACACTAACTCAGGGGATTTGCAGTTATGTCGCACCATGTCAGCAAACATATCCCCTTTTGCGTTCAACTAATATTCACTGTGACCTTATGGAAGAACTATATTGGGTACCAGGAGATGGAAAAGTAAAACCCCACGATTTTGAACTCCCTGGAGCTCACAGTGTAGCCAAGAAGATAGAGAGGAGAATATTGGGAAGAAAGGGCTCTCCGTGGAAATGCGAAATCTGGATGCAGAAACTCACACAAAGATCAGCTCACGAATACTGGGGTGTCAGAATGATATAGATAATTTTTGAAGGTCACAGATTTTCCCTTCGAATGTTCAAGTACAAAGTAAGCCCAATGCTGAAAACATAAGAAGATCATAATCTGTCAAAAATGTGTCTATTCTTTCTGTTTTTGGTGTGTCAGATGTCTGATCAAAGAGACACGAGAAGAAGATGAGAGTTCAGCACGAAGACTCTAGAAATGGACTCAAAACGCTTGGGTTATTTTCTGGAAACAGCCCAATTTCATAATCATTTTATAAAAAGTCACTTCATTCCCTTTCTGAAACCATAAAGTGACAACAAATTACCCCTGGCACCACCTCCCTCTCCAGGACGTTGGAAGAATTAATGAGATAGCGTCTCTAAAATGCTTTGAGTTCATTGGAAGGTGTCACAGTAGCTAAATAAGAAATACTATTACCATCGAAGCTCTTCTAATCCAGCGAGCTTCAGTGGAGCTGTAAAATACCTCCGTTCTCTCTTCAAATCTTTTTCTCCCGAACTTTTAAAGGTTGGCATGACTGATTCATCTAACATTTCTGAAAGCAGCCAACAAAATGGAAAAGAAAAGCTTAATGCAAATCCTTGTGCGTTTCTGCACAGGAGGTTACGCGGAGCAAAGTGTACAACCGACTTCCTGCCCCCACCGGCCCTCCAGCTCAGGGCCCTCTCTGGTTATGTGCCTGTAACTTATCCTCGCTCATACACAAATTATTCATTTTCCACTCTGAGTCAGAACCTTTTGGTCTCTAAACGTACTGACAAAAATGCATCCACTTCAAGCCATTTTATGTTTGGGATGTTTTTCCCTTAAGCACACGTTTTATCTCCCTCACGGCGTGTCCATTTAGAAAGCACAGACTTCATTTGCATGTAGTTGATTTGTATATGTTTGAATTTTGCTCCATTAGAAATGTGGCTGTTTACCCTTCCCCCGCCCATGTAAGTCAATTATACTGGATCCCAATTAATTATAAGCTCCTTGGAAGTGGAGACTGACTTGGTGCTGTCCCTTGATCCTGATTTTTGCTTTGTCCTTCGTATCTATTTTATTGTGTTCTTAAAATATCCCATTTGGGGAGAGGGAGGAGGATGTTGAGACTCATAGCTGGTGCTCTGTGGAAGTCCCAGAGCTCCTGGTGTCAACTCTAGGGTTCCTTCGGGCACTAGGGAGAGACGGGTGCATCCTTTACATTACCTGTCCCTGTGTTGCAAAGTCACACATTCTACAGGGGAGGTGAATACGACTCCAAGACGGTTTTACAAGTCAAGGATGTGGAAAATACTCACATCCCATTGCAAATACGGACCAAACGAACTCTTCAACCGAGTCAACCATGAGACAGAAAAAGAACAACCAGAAATCAAGCAGAAGAGAATCTACTTAAATATTTAGTAAAACCCTTCAAAGGAACGAACACGCCATCCTTTGAGGCAAAGACATTGCCATTCGCACCCCCAGTGGAACGTGGGCCTCTGTTCTCCCTGGAAATGGCCAGGACCCCCATTAGCTCACAAGTGTCCCCTGTACCCTCCAGACCAGAGGGAAGAGCCCAACCAGACCAGGGACTTACCAGCTCCACATTAAACAAGAACAGAAGTGTTCATTGACCTCCCCCCACTACGGACCTTAAACAGAAAGGAAAACTGGAATGACTACAGCGCTCCAGAGCCACATGGTACTTTTCAGAACATTTTCTGATTTTTTAAATGTCCTCCCCCTCCTCCAGCACAGACTCTCTCATGCTCAGACTGGTAGGTTCTCAGTTTACCCAGCATTTCCCAGCCCCGAGGGGACATGCCCACATCACTCTTTTTAATCTTTTCCTCTTGCAAGAACTAACTCAAATACTCTAAGAAACCTTCCCTGATCTCCCCACAGGGAAGGCTTCCTTCTTCTAGAGCATCTCTAGAAGTCACCCCTCACCGGCACTTACCATCAACTTATTCTCCTGCCGTGTATGCCACTTATTGAGTCAATCACTGTCCCCTAAGATGCAGGGCAGGTGCCAGGCCAGGCGAGGGGCTGGCTGTACAAAGACCATCCACACAGTTCCCGCCTGAGTCTGAAAACTCCTCAAGAATAGAGTTCTTTTGTGATTCTTTCTGTCTCCCCCTCAGCAGCTAGCACGCCGCCTCACTCAGGCGCACAAGCACTTGGTCAGTTGGTCGATTCAAATATGCAATCAGGAAATTTCACAGAAGACTTTCCCAAACACTGATTCATGAAAATGCCTCATTTTTCTGGAAAAATTGTCACATATGCCGTGGTATCATCCTCTGAGTGAGAGCAACACAAGTCTCTTGCTTCAGGCGTCTACTAACTACTGTTTACCTGCTCTGCAACTTGGGGATTTTGGAGGGGATTGGAAGGGCAGTGTGGGGTGTGGGCTTAGGATGCATTTACATAACAAAATATATTTATAGTAAGAGGTTCCAGTCGTTCAAAATTCAAAGGAAACCAAAACAAATTTGCAAGAACGAGGGGCACCGCTTCATCTTCCTCTTACTTACTTCCAGCCAACAGCTCGGTCATTTATTTAGAATGTCTTTAGACTCTTCTTTTTTTTCCACCGGAGGGTACATTAGCTACCAGAGTTATTTACCTCTAACCAAAGCCTAAGGGAGCACAAAAGGGGGAAGCTGGTCATTGCCTAAGACTACAGAGCAAAGGGCACGCATTTTCCCCAGGAGCCAGGATGGCTCAGGAGCCAGGTGATTCATCCAGGGAACAGGTATTTATCTTCCCCGCAGGCCCAGACAAATGAGCTCCAGGCACAGCGAAGTGACCCACCCTTAGAGCCTTGGTGTGCGAGCCCCTTCTCCTTTCCCGCACCGCCCTCCGAGCCCTTCCTATACCACCCCCCACACCTCGCACACCTGGGAGAACACAACGGGGGACCCAAGCCACAGTTTTATTCCCTCCAAAGCAAATTCCATCAGATAGCCTCATCGAGATAAACAGATTAAGAAGACAAGACGTAGAAAGGGTGAGCAGAGAGGAGCTGGGGAACATGGGAGGATATTTTAATTACAATTTCACGGCATAAAGGTCTTATCGACAGGCAATATGTGTTGATCAGGTTTGGTTCAGAGCAAAATATGAAATGAAATAAAATATCTGTCCTCTGTTCCCGAGTCCACTGGTGACAGTCTGTCCCATCTGTGTCCAGTCTCCTGAACACAACATCGATTCATTCTGTGACAACACCTCATGCTGATCATCAGTTCCACTATCTGTTTATAGGTAAAAAGGAAGAAAAAGGAAAAAGAAGAAAAATGGCATCCATGAAGCAGTTATTTTTAAGTTGGATCTTTACAAGCAGTTTAATCTAAAAGCTCATATAAGGGTAGCCATTAGAAAGGCTTGTGTAGAGCCAGAAGGACCTGAGTTTCAACCCAGCTCTGCAATTCACTAGCTGTGTGAGCAGGAAAACAACTCTGGTATTCTAAACCTCAATCTAAAACTTTCGTGAGAATTAAATACGTGTGCTAACCATGATTAAATAGTATATGTACAATAATGTAATGCATATAAAGAGATTTAGCAGAATGCTTGGCATTTAATTAGCACTCAATATACGGAAAATAGAAAAAGAGAGAAGGAGGAAAGGAGAGAAAACGAAAAAAGATATTAAACTGTCTCTGTCTCCATGTACGTGCACACACACACACACTCTCTCTCTCTCTCTCTCTCTCTCTCTCTCTCTCTCTCTCTAAACCTGAACCTACATGGACTTCCTACAGAATGACAGTTGAACAGATCTGGGCATTCCTAGGTTGATCACAGGCAGCCCTGAAAGAAGTAGGCTCAGAATGAAGTTGAGAAACAGAATTCAACCCAGAATGGACCCCAGGAGTCCCAGAGATAACCGTACCTGCAGTCCACTCAGACGAATACAGGACGACTCCTCAAACCAAGTCATTCCTTCTAACCATCCTTTAGCCATGGAAGACTCCACACCTGATCAATGCTTTCAAGGGATTCTGCAGAATGGAACAACAGAGAGCCCTTCTCAAATTCCTAATCAGTGCACAAGAGGGAATTTAATTATTTTTCTCAGATCTCTTCTCTCTCCCCCAGCCCCTTTCCACATACAGTAGATCTGCATGGGCTGCCTGGAATCCCAGCTACTGGGGAGGCTGAGGCAAAGAGATCACTTGAGCCCAGGAGTTTGAGACAAGCCTGGGCAATATAGTGAGACCCCATCTTTATTGACAGAAAAAGAAGGAAAATAATGTCTGGTAGGGATGTGCATAGGTTATCAGAAGAGCAAAAAGGAGGAGCAGGAACACCTAACCCAAAGTGAGAGGGTCGGGAAGACTTCCCAGAGATGATGATACCTGAAAGGAACTTTAAAGGAAGAGCAAGAGTTCTCCCTGCCACAGCTGAGGCTGCAAGGGGCAGGCAAGTTGGCGCAGGAGGCATGTTGAAAGCACAGAGATGAGAAAAAGATCACGATTAGAGCACTAGAGAATTACCAGAGTGGGAGCTGGGAGAGAATTTGAATGGTCAGAGATGAAAACAAAGAGGTAGGCAAAGCCATGCCAGTTCACGAAGCACCTGTCGGGGCGTCTGGATTATTTCCTGAAAACAACAAGGCTTTAAGCAATAGAATGATACAATCAAATATCTGTGCTAGAAACTACCTTTTGATAACAGTGTGAAGAGTTTGGAGGTAGGAGGTGAGAGGTCAGAAATGGGGGTTGAGATACACGCAGTACAAGTGGAATGGGCAGGACTTGGGAACTGAACGCATGTGGGAAGTCACAGAGAAGTCGAGAAGGACTCCCAGATTTCTGCTGGGACAACAGGTGGACCATGACACCATTCACTGAGGAAGGAATATGAGGGAAGACAGGAATGGGAGGAAGATGCCTTCAGCTTGGCCTTTTGAATTTGGGGTCCTAGAATATGTAAAAGTAAAACTATCTGGTTGGCAATTATATCTATTCATCTGCAAATCAGGAGAGGAATCTAAGCTAGAAATAAAGAGTTGAGATGCATGTGCCCCTCGTGAAGGTCACATGGGAAAGTCACATGCACAGTGAGAAGAGAAGGAATCCAAGGTTAGAGCCTAGGAAACACCAACATGTAGGTGGAAGAGCAGTCAACAGGGGGGACCAGGAAGGAGCCTCCTGAGAGGGCAGGAAAGGTTTCAAGAAGAGCGAGGTAAGTAGTGTCCCCTGCAGGAGGAACATCATGTAAGACAACGAAGGGAAGAGTCCACTGCATTTAGCAAGACACGACCTCAGGAAGTCTGCTCAATGGCAAGGTGTGGGTGGGCGGCCTCTACCCTTCATCTCACTGTGATATGTGACTCACTGCTACTTCAGCTCACACCTTTTCTGACCATGAAAAATGCACGTCAGGAACCCCCTGGGCCCCGTTGTCAACTGTCTGTACTCAGCAGAGGTGAGGAGTCAGAAGGT
>RJWJ010042516.1:0-13192 GCA_004363605.1 Indri indri | reverse complement strand
GATACACGCTCTTCTGCCTTAAACCACATAATGCTGATTTAATATAGTGAACACAGAAATAGCATTTTTAGGGATGGAAGAGATTTTAGTGCTTTTATTTCAATTAATTGATTAACAAAAATAACTTGGCACTGGGAGTGAGAAGATCTAGGTTCTGGCCCTGCCTTCTCTACTTATTCACCGAGCATGAATGATTCACAGTTTCTGTAAGCTTAGTTTTCTGATATTTAAAAATGGAAACACTTATAAACACTATATTATACTATTTCCATTCCATTTTTGTTGTAGAGATAAACTAATATATTGAAATTTCATTGAACCCATGAACTTTTGTAATGCTCTTTTTAATAATAATAAAATAAGAATGATTACTATTACCACGGGTACTTCCACTGTAACTGTTAATCTCTTGAATAAACTCCCTCGTTATTACAAATATGACAGTGGGAGTGTGATACAAATGTTAAGTCAGCAGTACCCAAAACGTACTTTTTTCAGTTTGCCCAATCAAGGCGATCAGACTCCATGGATCATGGAACCCAAATAAAGTTACCTGCATTTGAAAATTTTCCTCATTGTGGAGTATTATGCTATTTAAAAAGTTTCTTTTGCCACCTCTCTTTTCCTGTCCCAGTTCCTGCTTCACATTGCCTTTCTACTCTTATTCTTTCATCTAACACTTAAGTTCTGGTGTCTTTAGTTATTGTCCTGTTGTTCTCAGGCTCTTTTTGGACATACATCATAACCTAGTTTTTACCGTGGGATTAGTTAACCTGACCTTTAGGCTGGAGAGTTTTAAATCTTGTTTTTATTTGAGTTTTAGCCTTTACTTATAAGCTAGCTTTAATGACACTTATCTTGTACTCACGGCCCACCTTTGCAAGCAGTCCTGCCTTTCATGAACCCTGAAGCTACTCTAGTGTTCTCCGAGGATAGGCTGACTTACAAGATATATAGAAAAATTGGTAAGTCCGGTTTTGTTTTGATAGTTCTTCCCTGGCAGCACATTGATTCTCATATTAAATCTTTAAGGTATCTTTCAGGTCCAGAATTCTAAGTGTTGACTTTCTAATGGAAACTATTTTCATCAGGACTCTCTAATGTGCTTGAAGTTTTGAAAAGGGTTAATGTTTTATGATTTATAAAGATGATGTCATATGTCCCTATTCAATCTATTTTTACCCTATTCAATCTATTTTTATCTCAGCAGGTATGTTTGTACTAGTAAAACAGGTGGGCTGGGGAGTCACCAAAGGTAGGGAGCCTGTCACTTTGGGCAAGAGCTTGAGTTAAAACACTGAGTCTCAGCAAGTGTTAAACAGAAGACTGTGGACTTGAATGTGATAACTAAATTTCAATGCATTGTCATGGTAAGTAAAAAAAAAAACCAACATTGGTCTTTACAGCCAAATGGTGCTTTTCCACTGTCATACGTGAAGGACAGTGACAAAATTATCATTTCCTCACTTACCACATTTTTGAGTCATGTGAGATCTTTAGTTTTATATGTCTCACACAGATAAAAATAAAGGCTCAATTGTGGCATTTGTTACTCTTAACTTTGCTTTTAAAAACTAATGGTCTGTCTTGTCTTCTTGTGGGACTGACCCAAACCCTGAGAGTTTAATTTACCATTTGAAGCCCATTTTTAAAGCAAACAGGTCTCTAGCTATTTTAAGAACATGTTTGCCAACTCTGTACACCTTTAGCCCTGTAGATGAGTCTTAAGGGAATTTTTACCAATTGGCAACAGTGCGAGTTTCACATTCTACTAGCAATCTTCTGCAAATAGCGTTGCATATTGCCTTTGAAACATTTATCTTACCTGAGATACTGCCTTCTGAGTTTCATCTTGATTAAGTTTATACACACACACACACACACACACACACACACACACACACACATACACACAGATTCTTAATGCTTTTAGGATTTATTTTTTCATCAACTATCCAAATTGACCTCATTGGTTGCTTACATCTTTTTCTACCCCATTTCCTTCCTCACAGACATATGCAACTCCTAGAAATTCAAATACATATTTTATTTTTCAATAACTTGGGCATTTCATTTCACTCTGGAAACCATAATGAAACTGTATGACAATGTCACTCATTTTCATTTTTATTCTTGCTCAATCACTATTTAAAGAAGAGAAGTTAATATCATTGCAACATTTACTGCTGATATGAGTATATTGTATATGAAGGTTTCAGGAGATGGTCATTATTGTGTAACATTAAATGGAAGAACAATTTTAATAAGGGTTCTATAGATATTTGAAAAGAAAGAGAATTTGAAAATGTGTCCCTGTTTAAATAGTACTCCCATTCTGAGTTAATTAAGGCAAGCTAAAAATGAATTAGAAATTGAAGCATTATTGTAGCCTCTAATCGTCTTTTTATATGAGTGGTCTTTTATTCCCTTTTTTTTTTGTAGTGCATACTTTCATCCAGGTTATCTCTATATAAAGCATGCTCTTTGTAAACTGTTACATATACAAATAAAATTATTTTAGTACTAGGAAAGCCTAATTATCATGGATTTCTGCCAGTAGCAAACCCATCTAAATTATCAAATATCAAATCCACCTAAATTACGGGGAAAACCAACAGGTGCCAAAAGTTAGTGTCTTTTGGAGTCGGAGGGGTCTGATTTGAATGCCTGCTTTGCCTCAAGTAATCTGTGGTCTTACGTAGATGACTTGACTTACTCTACACCTCCGTTTCTTAGTTAGGAAATCGAGTTAATAAGGATACCTACCTTAGAAACTTGTTTTCAAATGAAGGTTAAATAAGATAACATATAAAGTGCCTGATACGCCTTAAACTTTGAATACAAAATGCTTGTTACAGAGAACTCTTTTCTCTATTTGAACCGAAGAGTAGTAGAGCATGATGGTTAAGAGTGTGGTCTCAGGAGCCAGACTGCTTGGCTTTGAATTCCAGCTTTACGGGTTACTAGTTCTGAGACCACCTAGTAAATTACTTAATTTCCGGAGGGGTCAGACGCCTCATCTGTAAGAGGGAGGATAATAATGACACACTTAGCCTTGGGTTTATCTTCAGGGTTGGTTTGAGGATCCAATGGTCTATTCCAGGTAAAGTTCATAAGAGGCATAGCACGGTGACTCACACAGAATCATGGTAAATACTCGGTAAAGGTGATTATCTATCGTATCTGTCCATCCATCCATCCATCCATCCATTTATTTCAGAGAATTAATTGTTTCCCAGTTGTACAGTGTGAAAAACCTTTCTTCTACATCTACCCTTTCTCATTTCCTCTTGCCTTTATAATTTCTGAGGAGTGTAGAAAATCTCTGTATTGATGAAAATGCAGGAAAAACAACCTGAATGAAGCTAGCTGAATTTTTTCTCCTTTGCAGGAGCCGTTGATTATCTTTCTCCAAGGCTGTGCTGTGTCTAGTTCCAAAAGTGCTAAGTGGGATAAATAAGATATGACATTTTTCTTTCTTATCAGATTTACAAGTAATTTTAAAAAAATGTCAACTTAGCTTTTAGTTGGAAAAATATTCCTTTAAATTAATATAAGTCTTGAAATCGATATGGGTGCTAAGTCGATTGTTGTGTATTGGAGCCTTTACCTATTTTGCTGGCTTGGAATATCATTTTCAAGGGCTTAGAGACTCTCTGTAAAGTCCAAGCATCTCTGCTGCTGGAATGTTGCAGTGTTACATGTGAGAGAAAGGGATAACATTGTGTTTGGCTTTTTAAAAGACTCTCTGGAAGGGGATGCAGATGGTTAGCAGTAGTGACTCTGATAACATAGTTAAAGCCCTGAAATGAACACAGTCAGTGGCTTTGCACACAAAGATGTAATTTTAAGAATTCTCATTTGTGTGCCAGAAGGTAAATAACACGCAAAGATTGAGAGCATCGAATAGTAGGCTAAAAGCAGGCTTTGCAGAGAGAAATTAAATCAGTTTTGATGAGGACAATGCCATCAAAAGCTAAACCTTGATAAAGATTTTAGAAATTGACAGTGAAACAGCTATGTGCTATGAGATGAGAACCGGTGAGAGAGAAGTTTCAGTGTGCACTCTGTATTGCTACGAGATTTAGGAAGAGAAATACCTAACTTGTGCTTAGCTATCACTTTGAGACACACGGTAGCCCTGTGCTGTCCTATGGCCACAGGTGATTATTAAGCACTTGAACTGTGATTGCTTTGACTTGAGATGTGCTCTAACTATAAAATGTATGCCAGATTTCAAAGATTCAAAATGAACAAATATAAAAATCTCATTGATTAATTTGTTATATTGGTTACACATTGATAATATTTTCGATGTAATATGCTCAATACATTTGTTAAAATTAACCTGATTACTTTTACTTTTCTAATATGGCTTCTAACTGTAGTTTGCGTTGTATTTCTATTAGTCACTGCTGCTCAAACATGTTTTATTTAAACGTATGACAGTTGCATAAAAATGGCAACATCACAGAAGTGAAAAAAGCTAAAGCCAGCACCCCACATCATTCCCCAGTGGTAACCATTGTTAACAAATTTTTATGTATTCTTCCAGTCATTTTTCCAGGTATTCTGTTCATCCCTTAAGTATGTTATAAATTAGACGATAATCATAAAAGCTACAGTAATTTAATAGAGATTTTTGGATTGGGGTAGGAAAAAAAGTACCGAATGAATATCTATATGCCTTTTTGTTTTAGTTATTCACACTTGAGAAAAGTCTAATTACTGAATCTGTGTAGCTTTAAAGAGACACCACCATTACCTGGTAGGAACATCAGGACCGGTGCTTAGGAGGGATTAATTAATTTTCATCAAATTTGTAGCATCAATTCTTTTAAATAGTTTAATAGAAGAAATTGACTCTTACTGACTATGGTGGTAATTAAGGTCTCATACTGAATGAAGAGTATTACCTATCATTGGCAAATGTTTCAAGTTTTTGCAGTATAAATTTTTAAGCCATTTTGTTTCTTTTTTTCTTTTGGAAATAATTGTTGATGTAATTGTTGATTTCGTAAAAGTGGGATAGAATGAATTTGACTAATAGCATTATATAAATGCCATGATATAAAGAAAGAAATGATACTGTAGTTGATGGTAGAATCAGTCTAATTTTTTAACATTATGCTTTGTATACTCTTCTAAGCATATAATAAATGCTCAATAAATACTTTAATCAGTGATTAATACATGTTATGTCAAATTGAATAATAGAGCATTGAGTATCACTGACAATTTGTCTTTTCTAAATTAAGAAGATACTTTGTAAACTATCAAAATATTGTGTTAATGAAAATTTAGACATTAGGAAATATTTTACCCATATATTTGTGCTCATTTTCCTCCTTTATTTTAGAAATGAAATGAGGCAATATAGAAATTGCCATTGCCTGTTCTTTTTATTATAACAACCATAGTGAAAATTTAAGTAAAGAGTGTTGTACAGTGCCTTTAAGGAACACTGGAGGCATTCAATAAATGTTATATAGATTTTTCTTTGTTCACATTGGTATAATGCTTTTTGTTTGACCTAGAGCTTAACAGTATTAGTTAATTTGGTTCCATGGCCATCATTTGATGTAGGATGTTACTATTACCACCTTCATATGAGAAAACCAATGGCTCGGACAGTCTATGTTGATTAATTTAATATGTGTCAAAGAAGAGTCTTAAACCCTGATGTTCTAACTGTAGGTTATATCTTAGTGATTATTGACATAGCTGTTGTGAACTGGAAATGCAGATAAATATTGGAAATGAGGCTTTATTTTCATCCTCTGAATAGTGTTTTATTTTTAAATCACAGGCATGTTAACATTCCAGTTAGGAGTACTTTAAAGTCCTTTCTTCACAGCTCTGTAGTTTTGGGTATTACTTAACTGATTTCTCAGTAAACCCTGCACTGGTTGCTGTTCTTAGGCTTATTTTTTAAGACATAGGATTGTTTGCAAATGAGGCAAGTCCAATAGTGTATGCAGATTACCTGTTCATTGGATTAGACTGACACTTTGAACCAACTTTGCTGTGTGAATCTTTAGATTAGGTACTTTCCTTTATAGAAGATATGGCGACAAGTCATTATTCAATATGAACTTGCTACTTTATTACAGTTTCACACATTTTTAAAAAGAGGAAGAATCAAATTGACATGTCGATGCAACTGGCAGATTTGATCCCTAAAGGTATTTGAAGCTAGACTACCCAATGTTATTTTTGTACTAACCCTCTTTCCCGCCCCCCACCCCCCCACCTCTTGGCATACACATGTGAGCTTCTAGTAATTTAAAAATTCTGATGAATGACATTTGATAAATGGTGTGATCCTGTGAATACTGATAAGCACTAGAAATTCAGTTGGTAAAGTGTCAATTTCACACCTGAGACCCCCAGCTCCAAGTTCAGGTTAAAGGTTTGCCTGGCGTCCGTAGTCTTTTTTCTCAGGTCCCCTGATAAGTGCAGTCATTCCAAACCACATTTTTCTTCTGCATCAAATCCAGGCAGCACTCTGAATCATTAAATATTAAACCTTATATTCAAGAACATTATTCACTCATTAATATTGCATTGCAGCCTAAACTGCATTGTTCAAAACATTTTAGGATGTTATGCAAGTCTGTCAAAGTGCACTAACAAACTTAGTCATGTTGAACTAAGCAAAAAATGACAAACTGTTTGCACCACAGACGTGTTGCCATTGAATTTTTGTACAATGTAAGCATTTTGTGTTGGGATATTTGGAAATCACTGTAAAGATAAAATGGATTCCAGTGGAAGGCAGATGGAATGAATATTCATCTTCCATGTAATATCTGCTATACATCTTAATGAAATTTATACTTATCCCTGAAATTTTTTTTCCTTGACAGTATTTATTTATTTTTAAAATTATTTTAACTGGGAGTTGAATATGACTTGGTACCATTCTAGCTGCTTATAAAACAGCGGTATGGGACTTGGGGACTGTTTTTCAGATCTCTGTGACGGCTATCATCTCCACAGAATCGAAGCTAGATAGGCCTCCTGTGAACCGTGGAGTAACTGGGAAACTTTTGATATTTGGCAGAGCGTAAGAGAGTGATCGAGTTCAGACCTTGGTCTCTGTGACAAAATTCGTTCTGGATTGCTGTGAACGCATCTGGTTTCTTGCTGCTTTTTCACCGCCCCGTTAGTTACAGTGAGAACCCATAAAATTCTCCCTATGAAGGAAAACGATAGAAGCATTTTTGTGTCTAAAATTGTTCTTTCTTTAAAAAGAGAAAAAAAAATTATTTTTCTGGTGCAATAAGGAAAATTCATATAGCAAAAAGTGTGAAAATTTACAATTGGTGAGGAGCTACGTTGTTTTTTGCACAGCGGCAATAATGGAGCTTATGAGCTTTGTCTGAATTGTGATTATATCGATTAAGGCAATTATTGACACTTAATGGGGTAGGTTTAATGAGGGAGGTCAGTAAGAGTGTAGGTTGATTTTAAAATATCCTTGATGACCTAGATGTTTTGAGTGGAGGACAGATTAATTTTCCTGTGATATGTGGATCAAAAACTATGTAGGCAGCCAGTGGGTTCATCTTGAACATCTACAGCTGTTATTTCAAAAATGATAGAAACGGATATTGTGAAGTAAATAACGAAGGTGGCATACTGAATTCCTGCTGGCTGAGAGTTAAATTATTCATTTTGTTAGTTTAGCTAACATGGTTCGTGCTGCGTGGGATTTGAGCACTATGTCAATGACTAATATTGCATAATTAAAAAGCCTCAGTTCCTCAGGCCTATAATGTAGTTGGAATTTAGGAACGGTTGTTAACATCGTCGAAATATAGTTTTATTTGTATAAGTAGATGCTATTTACCTAGTCGTTTTGAAGTTTTTATGTTATTAAACATTTGCGTAGCACGTAGGCAGTGTGCCCAAGATATTTCTAACTGTAGTTAATCTTGCAGTTCCTTCCCCTTGCTATGCGTACCACTCCACGGTGTTTTTCTTCTTGAAGGGCTGCTCTGTAGTAAATGGTCCATTTTGAAAGCCTGGTGAACATGATCCCTCTGCATTGCCACATTGCTCATTCTTTTTCCTTCTTGCTTACACGTTAGGTTGCTGATCAGTGAAGGGGTTTGGAAGGATCACCACTATACAATTTTGGGGACTGCATAGGCGTTTATATCTTTACAAAACAACTTCAGCATTAGTTTTTACTTTCTCAACTTTAGTAATTCTGAAGGGAGAAAAGATCTAATATAAACCTTTTAATTTTTGTACAGTATAATGTCATATTTACATAGTATTTTTTTTTTTTTTTTTGAGACAGAGTGTTGCTCTGTTGCTCTGACTAGAGCATGGTGGCATCGTCATAGCTCACTGCAGCCTCTAATTCCTGGGCTCAAGCGATCCTTCTGTCTCAGCCTCCTGTGTAGCTAGGACTACAGGCAACACCACACCCAGCTAATTTTTCTATTTTTTGTAGAGATGGGAGTCTCACTGTAGTGTTCATGCTGGTTTCAAACTCCTGGCCTTAAGCGATTATCTTGCCTCAGCCTCCCAAACTGCTAGGATTAGAGGTGTGAGCCACCTCATCCAACAACATAGTATTTTTTAGTCATAATCAATTTGACTGTAACCTTTTGTTTTACATTTTTTCACTTAATGTAATTTTACATGCATATTTGTACCTTCGGAATAGCTTTTTAGAAGTCTTGTTCAACCTCAGGAGTCTTTGAGTAGGGGGAAAAAAAAAGAGTGGAAACACATACTGGGTTGTCCAGTAGCCACTCGTTGCCATGTGATATCAGTACCTGTGTTTGCTTTTGCACTTGTGTTAGGGCGGAGTGAATGGCAGACACATAACAGTGCCCTGCACAAAAGGACCACAAAAGGATGGGCTTTGTTAGGGGAGGGAAGAAAGGCTAGACATGTATATCTATGTTTGAATTAGAACACTAAGCATTTAATTTAAGTATCCTTAGCTAAGCATTTTAGTTCACACAATCAAGATTATGTAGCATAGTGACTAGCACTTGGTTTTTGGAGTCATGAATCTATACTAGAATAGAAATCCCACCATGTATTTTTCTATGTGATTTCGAGCAATCTATTTAACCTCTCTCAGCTTCAGTTTCTTTCGCTCTGAAAGGGGAATAGCAACTACCCTGGGGGACTTTGTGAGGAGTAAATTAAATAATGTATATAAAACACCTGTTAAAATACCTGGCACAAGGAGGTACTTCATAAATAGTAGCCATTACAATATTATTAATAGAGTAGACTGTTACGCATGTTTTTTCATTTAAGTGGCATACGTTGTAGGTTAAAATCATTAATAGTAAAAATAACAAAATGAGTGGAATAGAAAGTGAAAGGACCATATGAGTCTGGTGCCTTTTGTTAGGATGAGTTGAAATTGTGTGTTATAGTCGACTCCTCTGGAGCAAGGCCTAGATATTATACTCTGTGTCCTGATGGCTTATTCTTTGGTTTCACACTGTTGTCTACACTAAGGTTCACCAAAAGTACTTTTAAATGTATTTTGAATTTAGCTGACTTTGTTTGTTTGCTCCATTTGTCTCTGATGTGAATTTTGAATGGCAATTCTTATTTCTTGAAGTATGGCTATGATTGAACTTTTGAGTCAGAGATAGAGAATAATCAAGTGAGGTTACAGCAAAGTGCCTATAGCTAGCAATACTGTATTGTACACTTGAAACATGTTAAGAGGGTAGGTCTTATGTAAAGTGTTCTTAACTAACACACATACACACACAAACCCAAAAAACAAAACAACAGCAACAATAACAAAGGGGGTGGAAGGGACCTTTGGGAGGTGACAGATGTGTTAATGGCCTTACGGTGGTGATGGTTTCATGGGTGTTTACTTATTGCCAGAGTCATAAAGATGTGTACATTAGGCTGGGCGCGGTGGCTCACGCCTGTAATCCTAGCACTCTGGGAGGCCGAGGCGGGTGGATCGTTGGAGCTCAGGAGTTCGAGACCGGCCTGAGCAAGAGCGACCCCGTCTCTACCAAAAATAGAAAGAAATTAATTGGACAGCTAAAAATATATACAAAAAATTAGCCGAGCATGGTGGCGCATGCCTGTAGTCCCAGCTACTCGGGAGGCGGAGGCAGGAGGATCGCTTGAGCCCAGGAGTTTGAGGTTGCTGTGAGCTAAGCTGACGCCACGCACTCACTCTAGCTGGGGCAACAGAGTGAGACTGTGTCTCAAAAAAAAAAAAAAAAAATGTGTACATTAATTCGTACAGCTTTTCTATGTCCGTCATACCTCAATAAAATGGTTAAAAAAAGAAAATATCAAGTAAGGGAATGAATAGAAGTTATCCTAAAATGACAATAAATAAAATCATACAGAATTTCACATTTTTTCTCTTTCTATATACATTTCTGTCATCTCATTTTATGCTTAAGGTAAAATTAAAATAGAATCCAGTATACTACTTAGTGTGACTTTCAAATCAATGTATGTGTATTAGAATTTGTTTTTTGTTAGCACGATTTCATAGGGAATATTAGAAATAAAACATCTGCCAAGGAATGAATTTTTAGCAGATGAACAGTGTCAGAGAGGCATGAAAATTGATTGCTGTTATCTAAGGAGAGCGCATTGTGGGGCAGGCTTGGTGGGCGCTGATGTTGTCTGTTGTACTTTCTATGCATTCCAAGGTGACTTTTAACAGAAAGATGAGCTTTGTCTAAGGGATAAGGCCTCTTCAATTCTTGATATTGGTTTCGAGGTTGCAAAGGAGTTGAGGTAAAAAATCTAGAGCCATCTTTATTCAGAAGTAAGACTGATGGAAATTCTTTTCTAAGGCCTGTGTTTAACCAGCTAATAAGAACAATTGTTATGATTGTGCTCAGTGATGTAAAATTTGGTTCTTAAGAGGCTATTTTCCTTTTGCTGGAGTGGGTTTCAAATAGTTTCTGAGAACAAAATTGGTTTTGCAGCAAATTATTTCTTTGGAGAGGGGTTGTCCTCCTGTTTTCTCATGCAGCTTCATTAGGCTTTTAGCTTTCAAAAGAGGATGTCACTCTTCCCTCAGATTGGCTGACCTTTATGACAATTGGCTGTGTCTTTCACTAGCATTATGGAATAGGTGCTTGCCATGGAGTTTAATCCTGAACTTACTACCGTGCAATATTTAATCAAAGCAGTGCTCTGAAATATAGGCAATTTATCTCTCGATTGTCTATGACCCGTCCTTCAATTATGTTTGGTTATTATTAGTGAGCTGCAAAACTGGACTGTGTTGTTTTGTATCTATGTCAAATTGCTCTTATTTGATTGTGTTTTTGTGTTAGTAATTTCCATCCTATGTATCTAGAAGGACCTATGTATCTAGAAGTATTTGTTGTACAGGCAGCTATGTTAAACCTCAAGGTTTCTTTTTAGCAAAATGCAGCTTATAGTGAAAAGATGATATAGCAAAATTATTTCCAAAAGAACTAATGTGTAGTGCCCTAGATTGCCCTATCTTGTGCTTTTTATTTATTAACTCTGCCCTAAAATTCTTTAAATAACCTTTTAATGTTAAACAGTAAAGATGTAATAGACATTTTAAAAGTGGAGAGGATTCCAGGGAGTGAGGGCCTGAAGCATCTCTACTGTCTCCTCCTTTCAGTTTCAGTCTAGTCACCAGCTGCTTTTTCTTAGAAACACATCTGATGATGGATGTGTGCCATTGGGCTAGTTTTGGTATGGTGCAAGGATCAACAGAGTTGGCCCCAGTCTTATCTGAATGTTCCGAGAGCATCTTTTAGTTTCCATGTCCCTGTCAACTGGTTTGAGTTGGTGGGGGTTGGGGAGGTGGGAAGAGAGAGTTTCTCCAGGTTCCCTTGACAGGGTGCTCAGCTGGTGGGGGAGACTGCCTTGTCTCCCACCATTCAGCAGATACCTCCACTTAAGGTAGCCTGGCAGCTGGAGCCGAGCCCTGTGGAGTAAGCAGATGAAAATAAGGTGGCAGCTGCTGCACATAGCAGCCCAAGAGAGATAGACAGATGAGAAGGGCACTCAGGAAAGTCAGTGTCTCATGAGAACTCCTGGAATATTTCAGTGGTGCATTGATGTTTGTGGCTTTGACAACTATTGCCACTTGATTTTAAGACACCGTCAATTTTAAGATGTGCCTTGACTTTATAGATAGTGATAAGTAGAGGAAAGTAACCCCATGCATGTTATGTTTGATTAAATAGGCTAAATTCTAGAAGGAGATAAAGGGAAGAGTTTGAGGAGAGGTGATAATTAAATGATATAAAACATTTCACTGAGCTGAAGAAAGACTGGAGCCTGCAAATTAAAAGACTCTATTCTAGGAGGCATTGATGAGAAAAGACGCATGCTTAGTCCTAGACTGCTAACATTTCTGAACTCTGAGGATAAAGAGAAAACCTTATAAGCTTCCAGACAGAAAGAACAGCTAATTTATAAAGGAATTGGGATCAACTTGGGTTTAGGCTTTTCTTCTGCCAAACTGGAAGCTAGAAGATGGAATGACACTTAGAGATTCCTGAGAAAAAGGACCGAAAGCCCAAAATTCTCTGTTGAGTTCTCATTCAGCTGTCAGGATGAAAAAGAGAGCCATGGATATGCAAGGATTTAGTGAATTTATTAATGTTAACTTTAGCAGGCAGAGTCCATTAAGGAGACAAAACACACCAGTTATTTTTACAGAGCGAATTTAACGTAGGAATTGTGAATGATGCATTTAAAAGCTGAAAAGGCAAAACCTGAACAAATAAGAAACCCTAACTCTAAGGCAGTGCTGTTTAATAGAAAGATAATGTGAACCATCTATGTAATTAATTTTCTAGTAGCTATGTCAAAAGTAAAAAGAAATAGGCGAAAATAATTCTATTTATTTTCTCTAATATGCCTAAAATATTAATGTAATCAGTATAAAATGTACAAACGAAGCATGTTACATCCCTATTTTCATGCCAAGTCTTCAAAATCCAGGGTGTATCTTGTACTTACATCCTGTCTCAGGTTGGACTAAGCCACGTTTTGTGGGCTCTGCAGCCGCATGTGGATAATGTGACTGTGTTGGACGTTGCAGCTCCAAGGTGTCTCTGAGGTAGCACATGCAGAAGCAGTTACCGCCTCCTGGCTAGGGGAGCAGTGGGAAGAGGTGGAGTTGTTAAAACTTTGAATCTTGGAGTAGGGACTCTGTGGAATGCAGCTC
>RJWJ010042515.1:0-13047 GCA_004363605.1 Indri indri | reverse complement strand
GAAAAACAAGCACCACATGTACTCACCATCAAATTGGTATTAACTGATCAACACGTAAGTGTACATATAAGAATAACATCTATTGGATGTCAGGCAGGGGGAGGGGGAGGGGGAGGAGGGGACAGGTATTTGCATACACAAAGAGTGCAATTTGTACCATCCAAGGGATGGGCACAATTGAAACTTGGACTTGAGGGGGGAGTGGGGAGACAAGGGCAACATACATAACCTAAACATCTGTAACCCCATAATATGCTGAAATAAAAAAAAATTGTCAAAATCAAAGTGGAGTTATTAGCGTTAAGAAAACCCTGAGAAATACAACTGTGAAAAGCCGTGAAGAGAAGGTTCTTATGCTTGTATGCCTGATAACAAGAGCTATCATACAAGACTGCAAAAACCACAACCTTGCATAAAGGCCACTGCAATCTTTTCACAAAAATGACTTCCCTGATGATATTTGCCCAGCAACAACCTGTCCAACATCATTCTGGCATCAACCTGCTATTGGTCTTTGTAACCAAGGATAATTATTTCAAAACAATTATGTAGTCCTCCTCATTTTTTTCTTTGAAAACTTTTGTTTTCCTTTAATTTCCTGAGCATACACATAGTTTACTACAACATACGTATTCCCATTGCAATGCTCTATTCCCAAATACACATCTTTTCTTTTAGAGACTCTGCCTCTCTTTGTCATTTAGGCTGATAGAAGCAAGTCCAATAATCTATTAAAGCAACCATACTATTCATCGTTGATAGAGATAGTTTACAACAGCTGAGCAGGTGAGAAATGTGTTGAAATGACAAAAATCTAAATGAAAAGACTTTCTCATTACTCTGGCAAGGACTTCCAGCACTATGTTGAATAGAAGTGGAGATAGTGGTCAATCTTGTCTAGTTCCAGTTTTAAGTAGGAATGCTTTCAATTTTTCCCTGTTCTGTATGATGTTGGCTGTTGGTTTATCATATATGGCCTTTATAATTTTAAGGTATGTCCCATCTATGCCTATTTTGTTAAGAGTTTTTATCATAAAAGTGTGCTGGATTTTGGCAAATGCTTTTTTTGCATGTATTGGTAAATTATATGATCTTTGTTCTTGCTTTTATTTATGTGATGAATTGCATTTGTATATTTGCGTATATCGAACCAACTTTGCCTCTCTGGGATAAAGCCCACCTCGTCATCATGGATTATTTTTTTGATGTGCTGTTGGATGTGGTTTGCTAAGATTTTGTTGAGGATTTTTGCATCTATATCCATGACAGATATTTATCTGTAGTTTTCTTTTTTTGTTCTGTCTTTTCCTGGCTTGATATCAAGATAATGTTGGCTTTATAGAATGAGTTGGGGAGGATATCATCCTTCTCAATGTTGTGGAATAATTTCTGCAGTACAGTTATGAGTTCTTTGTAAGTTTGGTAAAATTCAGGTGTGAACCCATCTGGTCTGGGACTTTTTTTGTTGTTGGAAGATTTTTAATTGCTGCTTCAATTTCTGTGCTTGATATTGCTCTGTTCAGGAATTCTATTTCTTCCTGATTGAGCTTAGGAAGTTTGTGCATTTCTAAGTATTTGTCCATTTCCTCAAGAGAGAGGAATTAAGGGTGTCCAAATGGGGGCAGAAGTGTTCAAACTCTCACTCTTTGCTGACAATATGCTATTATATCTAGAAAATCCCAAGGATTCAACCAAGAGCCTCCTGTAATTGATAAATGAATTCAGTAAAGTCTCAGAATACAAAATCAATGCACACAAATCAGTGGCATTCATATACGCCAATAACAGTCAAGCCGAACTATTTGATTCGCATATACAACATGGGCCAATCAAAAATGCAACACCTTTGACAATAGCATCAAAGAAAATTAAATATTTAGGAATATATTTAATGAAAGAGATCAGAAACCTGTATAGGGAGAACTACGAAACACTGAGAAAAGAAATTGTAGAAGACGTAAAGAGATGGAAAACCCAACCATGCTCATGGATTGGCAGAATCAATATTGTTAAAATGTCCATAGTACCTACAGTGATCTACTGAATTAATGCAATCCCTATCAAAATACCATCACATTCTTTACAGGTCTAGAAAAAATAATTCTACACTTCCTATGGAACCAGAGAAGACCCCATGTAGCCAAAGCAATCTTAAGCAAAAAGAACAAATTTGGAGGCATCAGTCTACCAGACTTCCAGCTTTACTACAAGGTTATAGTAAGCAAAACAGCATGGTACTGGCACAAAAACAGAGATATAGACCTTTGGAACAGGACTAGGAACCCAGATATAAAACCATACTCACACCACTATCTAATCTTTGACAAAGCACACAAAAATATACATTCTGGAAAAGAATCTCTATTCAATAAATGGTGCTGGGAAAACTAGATAACCACGTGCAGAAGATTGAAACTGAATCCCTACCTGTCACCTCTCACAAAAATTAACTCATGATGGATAACAGACTTAAACCTAAGGCATGAAACCTTAAGAATTCTAGAAGAAAATGTTGGGAAAACTCTTATAGACATCAGCCTAGGCAAAGAATTTATGAAGACCCCCCCAAAGCAATCACAGAAGCAATAAAAATAAATAAATGGACCTGATCAAATTAAAAAGCTTCTGCACAGCCAAGGAAACTATCATTAGAGTGAATAGACAACCTACAGAATGTGAGAAAGTATTCTACACATCCGATAAAGGGCTGATAACAAGAATCTATATAGAACTTAAGGAAATCAACAAGAAAAAAAATCAAACAAGCCCATCAATAAACAGCCAAAGGACATGAACAGAAACTTTTCAAAATAAGACAGAATTATGGCTAGCAAACATATAAAAAAGTGTTCAACATCTGCAATCATTAGTGAAATGCAAATCAATACCCCAACGAGATATCACCTAAGTCCTGTGAGAATGGCCTTTATCAAAAAGTCCCAAAACAACAAATGCTGGCATGGATGTGGAGAGATGGGAACACTCTTACACTGCTGTTGGGACAGCAAATTAGTACAACCCCTGTGGAAAGTAATTTGGAGATATCTCAAAGTGCTAAAAATAGAAATACCATTTGATCCAGCAATCCCATTACTAGGCATTTAGCCAAAGGAAGAAAAAGACATTCTATAATAAAGATATCTGCACTTGAATGTTTACGACAGCACAGTTCACAATTGCAAAGATGTGAAAACAACCCAAGTGCCCATCAATACATGAGAGGATTAATAAAATGTGGTATATGTATACCATGGAGTACTACTCAGCTATAAGAAACAATGGTGATATAGCACCTCCTGTATTCCCCTGGATAGAGCTGGAACCCATTCTACTAAGTGAAGTATCCCAAGAATGGAAAAATAAGCACCACATGTACTCACCAGCAAATTGGTTCCACTGATCAACACCTAAATGAACATATGGGAATAACATTTATTGGGCGTTGGGCAGATGGGGGGGGGAGGTTATATACATACATAATGAGTGCAATGCACACCATCTGGGGGATGGGCACACTTGAAGCTCTGACTCAGGGAGGGAGTGAGGGCAAGGGCAACATATGTAACCTAAACATTTGTACCCCCATAATATGCAGAAAAAAACAGTGGTGAACTAGCACCTCTTATATTATCCTGGATAGAGTTTGAGCCCATCCTTTGAAGTGAGGTATTACAAGAATGGAAAAACAAGCACCACATGTACTCACCATCAAATTGGTACTAACTATCAACACCAAGGTGCTCACATGGTAGTAATATTCATCAGGTGCTGGTCAGGTGGGAGGAGTGTGGGGGTGGGTAAACTCACAACTAATGGATTCAGAGTGCATTGTATTGGCGAAGGGCATGCTTGTAGCCCTGGCTTGTGTGAGGCAAAGGCATTATATGTAACCAAAACATTTGTACCCCCATAATATTCTGAATTAAAAAAAAACAAATACCATCCAGAGTCAAGAAGTTAGTGAAGTTAAACAGAATCAGACAAATAGACTGATTCTAAGTATTCAAGTAAATTTATTACCGTCATGTGCTGCATAACAATGTTTTTGTCAAGGACAGACCACATATTTGATAGTGTTCCCACAAAAGACTGAAAAATTCCTATCACCTAAGTGACATCATATTGTCATAATCTCATAGCACAACACATTACTCACATGTTTGTGGTGATGCTTGTGTAAACAAACCTACGCCAGTCATGTAAAAGTATAGCACATCCAATTTTATGTGGTACATAATACTAGATAAGGATAATAAAGTGCTATGTTACTAGTTGATGTATTTACTATACTATTCTTTTAATCACTATTTCAGCATGTGCCTTTATAAAAAATGTTCATACTGTAAAACAGCCTCAGTCAGGTGCTGCAGGAAGTATTCCAGTAGAAGGCGTTGTTATCATAGGAGATAACAGCTTCATGTGTATCCCACTGAAGACTTTCCAGTGGGATAAGATGTGGAGGTGGAAGACAATGGAATTGACGATCCTGACCCTGTGCAGGTCTAGCCTAACATGAATGTTTATGTCTTAGCTTTCAACAAAAAGTTTTTAAAATTCAAAAAAAAAAAATTGAAAATAGAAAAAATCATACAGAATATGGGTATAAAGAAAATATTTTGTACAACTGTATAATGTGTGTTTTAAAGTATGTATTATTACACAAGAGTCAAAAAGTTTAAAAAAATTAAAAAGATTACAAAATAAAAAGTACAGGCAACTAAGGTTAATTTATTACTGAAGAAAGAAAAATATTTTGCATATATTTAGTGTAGCCTATGTCTACAGTGCTTATTGGATCTACAGTGGTGTATAGTGATGTGTTAGGCCTTCATATTCATTCACCACTCATTCACTGACTCACCCAGAGCAACTTCTAGTCCTTCGAGTTCCATTCTTGGTTAAGTTCCCTAAAAATATGTACCACTTCTTATCTTTTATACCGTATTTTCACTGTACCTTTTCTATGTTTAAATATGTTAGATGAACACATACTTGCGATTGTCTATAATATTCTGTACAGTAAAATGCTGTATAGGTTTTTAGCCTAGAAGCAATAAGCTATACCAAATAGACTAGATACGTACTAGGCTATATCATCCAGGTTTGTGTAACTACACTCTAAGATGATCACGCAACAATGAAATCACCTAATGGCACATTTCTCAAAACATATCTCTGTTGTGAAGTGACACATTCACAGATGGGGTGAATAGATTTTAGTACAATTTATAACTTACAGCTTGTATCCAGGTACAGAGAGACTTGATTACAAGATTGAGGAATTCAGTATTCTTTCCTTTAATTCGGGATTATACTGAAGTATAACAAGCATACATTAATTTTACACACATGCGCACACTCATACACGAGGAGTCTTCAAAAAGTTCATGAAAAATGCATATTATAAAAAAAATTGCATGAATTTCAAAACTTTTTTGCACAAAAATGAACTCATACTAACTTGTTATAATATGTCTGAACAGGATCTAGTTTGAGGCCCTAACAAGGATAAGACATTAGTTTGAAATGAACCTGTATCAGAGTAACATGAATTCTGCTAAAATCGAAGCAAGAAAAAATATCAAATTATGATGAAACTTGGGTGAAAGAATGGCGAAATCATTCTTCATTGATGCTTTATGAAAACTTTCTGGGGACAATGCCCCCCAAAAATCAGCAGTTTACAAATGGATAACTCATTTTAAAAAGAGACAGGACAATGTTGAAGATGAAGCCCACAGTGGCACATTACCCATGTCAATTTGCAGGAAAAAAATCATTTTGTTTCTGCCCTAATTGAAGAATACTGATGATTAACAGCAGAAACAATAGCCAACACCATAGATTTTTCAGTTGGTTCAACGCATACAATTCTGACTAAAAAATTAAAGTTAAACGAACTTTCCACTTGATGGGGGTCCAAACACTGTGCCCATATCAGCTGCAGTCAAGAGCAGAGCTTTTAATGGAAATTTCAAACATGTGGTATAAAGATCCTGAGGCATTTCTTCAAATAATTGTAACATAAGATGAAACATGACTTTACAATATGATCCTAAAGACAAAGAAAAATCAAATGGCTACCAAGAGGTGGAAGTGGTCCAGTCAAAGCAAAGGTGGACTGGTCAAGGGTAAAAGGCATGGCAACAGTTTTGGGAGATGCTCAAGGGATTTTGCTTGTTTTTATTTATCTATTTATTTATTTTTATTTTTATAGATTTAGTGGGTACTGTGCAGTTTTGTTACATGGATATATTGTGTCTTGGTGAAGTCTGGGCTTTTTTGCAAAAATCACCTAAACAGGTACATTGAACCCTTAGGTAATTTCAAATCCCTCACACTCCTCCCACCCTCCCACCTTTCTGAGTCTCCCATGTCTATCATTCCGCTCTCTGTGCCTATGTGTACACATTATTTAGCCTCCACTTATAAGTGAGAACCTACTGTATTTGACTTTCTGTTTTTTAGTTATTTCATTTAAGATAATAGCCTCTAGTTCTGGTTATGTTGCAGCAAAAGATAGGATTTCATTCTTTTTTTATGACTGAGTAGTATTTTATAGTATGTGTTTACCACTTTTTCTTTATGCAATTTTCTGTTGATGAACACTTAGGCTGATTCTGTATCTTTGCTATTGCGAACAGTGCTGCAATATATATACTACATAAAAGTATTTTTTTGATATAATGATTTATTTTCTTTTGGTAGATACCCAGTAGTGGGATTTGTGGATCAAATAGTAGTTCTATTTTTGGTTCTTTGAGAAATATCCATGTTGTTTTCCTTACAGGTTGTACTAATTTATATTCTCACCACCAGTGTATAAGTTTTCCTTTTCTCTGCATCCTTGCCAACATCTGTTATTTTTTCAATTTTTAATAATAGCCATTCTGACTGGTGTAAGATGGTATTTTATTGCAGTTTTGATTTGCAGTTCTTTGATGATCACTGATATTGGAGCATTTTTTCATAAGCTTGTTGGTCATTTGTATGTCTTGTTTTGAAAAGCATTTTGCTTGTTGACTGTCTGGAAGGTCTTTGAATGATCTGTTTATAACGAGAGTATTTTGAGAAAATTAGAAAAACCTTTAGCAGAAAAACATCTAAGAAAGCTTCACCAGAGAGTTTTCCTGTACCATGACAATGCTTTTGCTCATTCCTCTCATCAAGCAAGGGCAATTTTGCAAGATTTTCAATAGAAAATCATTAGGCATCCACTTTACATTCCTGATTTGCCTCCTTCTGACTTCTTTTTGTTTCCGAATCTTAAAAAAAAAAATCTTTAAAGGTCACCAATTTTTCTTCAGTTAATAATGTAAAAACAACTGCATTGATATGGTTGAATTCTCAGAACCCTCAGTTCTTTGAGGATGGACTAAATGGCTGATATCATGGCACAAAAGTGTCCTGACTTTGATGGAGCTTATGTTGAGAAAAAAATATGTTTTTTTTTTTTAGTTTTTTATTTTCTTTACATTATTCTACAAACTTTTTGAAATCCCCTTGTATATGTGTATATGTGTGTGTGTATAGATATAAATATATACATATCCTCTTCAAGGAAGATTTAAATATAGAGAATGAGCAACATCAATCAAGAAACCAAGAAAAGAAAGGCTGGATAAACCCTCCCCAAATATCCAGATATCAAGAACAGAAAGCAGTAGCAAGAATGATTTTTGAAATGGGGTCTGAGTCTCTTGAAGCAGCAGATAATGATGCAATCTCTTCAATGATCCCAAAGGCATGGCTAGACTATGGGTGGGACTATTATTATGGGCAAATGGGCATGCCTGCCAGGTAGAATAATGCAGAGTGAAAAGTTGGGTATGTGCTAACGTACTAGCTGTTCACTATAGTTTACTGATTTCAGTCTAGAAGCCATGATATACGTTGTAGGATTTTGAATGCCATTTTAATAAAATACAGTTAATTTGGATATATCTAACATCTGTCCATAATTCTTAGGTGAGCTCAGCAGAAGTATCTACTATTATGGAGTAAATTGTAATATATCATCCCAAGGACTAGGGAAATTATCCTCAAGGTAGCTGAAGTCAGAGGAACTGAATGAAAATTCTAAATTGTAGACCATGGGGAAAGTAGGTTATAAGTGGTGAAATGAACCTAAATGTCAAGACTGTGGGGGTGGCAAAACTGACACGAAAAATATAAATGAGGAAGATAGAAGCTCAGAATGTGGGGAACAATTCAGGATGAACTGTATAAAAGAGGTTCAAGCAAGTGGTTTTATGAGTAAGCACAAGGAAAATGTTAGAGGTCCATTTTTAGATTTGCCAGCTACACAGTGTAGGAGTATGCTGGATGGATCAAAGGAATCATGCAGAACTGGTCAGAATGTATGGCAGAATGTCAAACTTTATTCACACAAAAGTGTAATATGTTGGAGTCTCACTTTTATACCATCTCTGGAGACCAGGTTACAAGATGTCTTAGATTTGACGTTTATAGTAAATACAGTACACCAAAATTAAATTTCAGTTTTGAATTTCAAAAGTGTCATTTCCATTACATAAGAATATAATTAATGTGTGCTTATTTCAAGTCAATAACTATGTACAGAATATTATGTACATTTTCTTTTTTAATACTTAATAAATTTTATAGTGAGTACCATTATCTCTCCCATTTTAAAGATGAAAAAACTGATCATTAGAAAGACTTAAAACACCTTGGAATGTAAAAGAGCTAGTAAGTGGCATAAACAGGATTCTCTTCCAGAACTATATGTCTGAGCTCCTAACTTCCCTATTGTATATTGTACTAATAATGTGATAAAATTATAATGTCTTTTTATCTATATTTCCTTGGGCTGAGAAAGATAAATCTAGAGAAGTAAGACTTGTAGTAAGAAGTAACTTTTTTGTTTCAGGCAATGAAGTATTTGTTCTTATAAAAAATGTCAGAGTTGAGGTCACATTAAATTACTTGTACACTGGAATGAACATGAAATTATTATTTAAAGTAATTTCATGTATTACCTGCACTTTTTTTCTGAAAGACTTGCTCAGTCAAGTACATATTACTTCTATAAAAAGGAAGTAAAACTTCTATCCAGTACATATGAAATCACACTACCAAGAAAACCACGAACATACATGTTTAGGTTCAGAGAAATCCCAAGTTCATTAACTTAGTACAAGGATATTGTACTTCTGAGCTCTCCAGACACAATCTCAAAAATAAATACATTTTGGATAAATAAAACTATGGAAGGTATTTTTATATTAAAAGTTTTATTCTGTCTCCGGTAGTATACAAAGACTTGAAAATGAGGAAATACACAAATAAATGTAACCTCTAATTCCTTTGTTAGATTCTTGTTTTTAAGATGTACAAAAGGACCTTAAAATGCACTTACGTATGTCAAAGTATTAGTAAAGAACAAGTTTATGCAGAAAATAGTGATCAGAAAGAGTCTTCTTTAAGCATTGCTTTTGGTGCTATGATTGAGACAATAGTTGGGTAATTAAGGCATAGAGGACATGTAAATTAGATTTTATTTTTCATTTTTACAGCAGTTTTATGATTGAGACAATAGTTGGGTAATTAAGGCATAGAGGACATGTAAATTAGATTTTATTTTTCATTTTTACAGCAGTTTTTTTTTTTCATTTTTTACGACATAATAAGCATTTTGATGAAAAGGAAAAGTGTACCCACGTATACAATAAACGTATATCCACATATGAATTTTGTAATGTTCTAAAGGATTTATTTGCCAGTTTTTACCAAGATTTCTATTACGATATCCCCCCTTTCGCTTTTTGTGGTTTCAGTTACTCACAGGTAACTGATGGTCAACCTCAGTCTAAAAGTATTAAATGGAAAATTCCATAAATAAATAATTCATAAGTTTTAAACTTCAACCATTCTGAGTAGCATGATGAAATCTCATGCTGTCCTGCTCTCCTGCCCAGGATGTGACCCATCCCTTTGTCCAACCCATCATATCCACACTGTCTACACTACCCACCTGCTAGTCACTTATGACAATTGCTGTAGCACAGTGCTTGTATTCAAGTAACCCTATTTTGCTTAATAATGGCACCAAAGTGCAAGAGTTCTGTGCCTAACTTATGAATTAAGCTTTATCATAGGCATGTACATATAGGAAAAATAACATTGTATATACAGGGTTTGGTACAGTCTGTGATTTCACGCATCCACTGAAGGTCTTGGAATGTATCCCCTGAGGACAAGGGGGGACTACTGGTAGTTTGAACTACTCTGGTTTTGCTTTTGTTATTTGTGGAATGCTTAGTATATGCTATGTGCTACATATCTTATTTAATCCTCATTAAAATCCTATAAGTATTATTTCTTCCTATTTTAGTTTTATGAGCATATTACTCATGTCCCACAGGTGTAAAATGTAAATACGAAAATAAATAAATAAATAAATGAAATGAAATTAAAAATAGATCTTTTTTATTTTGCAGCATTTCCTGGCTTCACTCACTGTCTGCTAAAAGCACATCATACCCTCCTCCATGGAAAGTAGTTATTCATGAATTAGTTTCCTTGCTTTATCCCACAGGGATTCCTGCCCACATAATTCTAAAATAACCAATGTATTCCTATCTACTTCATAGGATTTGTTTTTTCTAAGATTTATATAAGATGTATGTAGGAGAACATACTTTTTATGCTGATATAACCTATAAAGTACAACTATTAGGTTACATAATCAGTATAGATTTTTTAAATCGAAAACTTTTTATTTTCACTTCGCTGAATTAATTTTTCTTTCTGCTCAGATTTAGATGGTAATAACTATGTAAACTTTTGAGTTTGGACTCAGTCAAAGGCAGATACCAGATTCAGGAAAATGAAACACTAGCTTCAGTACTGATCAAGATTTCTAATACTTCTCCCCAAGTCTAGGTATTGGAAGAGTGCGAGGGTATAAAGGTGAAAACTTTGTTCAGAACCACCACCTCACTCACACATACTAAATGTCAATAAAGAGATCAGAGAGTAATTGAGCAGCAGACCTACCTCCTGAAAGCAAGTTTGAGCACTGACTCTCTCTCATGAACTTATTTTATAATACGAAGCATGATCAAAGCACCACATGCCAAGCCTTTGTGCAAGCCATTCTGAAAAAGATGCCAAAAGCACACTATGAGCTGTCATAATTCAGCTAAAGAACTGAGCTAGGCAGGTCAGTTGCATATCAACACAAGTCAACTGGTGAAAACAGTCAATAGCCTTATATTAAGCCATCCAGTGACCTGCCTTCATTCATTCATTTCTTCAACAAATATTTATTCATCTTCTAATGTGTGTAGACACTGTTTGTTTGAGGCACTTGGGATACATCTGTGAATGAAACAGAAAATGCTTTGTATTTGGTGGACATGTGCTCCTCTTCTACTATTTTCCAGTTTATCCTGTTTACCCTAAGTCTCATGATATGATATTATCTTACTTTCCTAAATAAAAACAGTTTCTGTACTTACATGAGTATATGTTTCATAATTAAACATATAGTACACAAATACCACTGAGTCATTTCTCTAAACTTAATGTTTCATGTAAATTTTTGTATTTATTTGAACATACAAATATTTTCAAAGTGTTTAAATAATGATAAGAGGCTTATAAACTATGTCGCAAGTAAATATGACGAGAACCGATTCCAAATATATGACTATTACAAATAATTACACATTTTCAAGGTATATTTTCATCAAAATGGACTTTCTGCATGCTATGTTAGCCTACTTATTTACTGATGTATTTATTTATTTTAAAAGATAAACTTGCCAAACTTCTCCAGATACATCTGAATCCAAGTTAAAGTTAAAATTCTTAGCTTTCTTTAACCACATATTTTAGAGAATATGATATTGTATAATATTTGTTAAAGTAAATTTTTCTTCAGAAAATAGGTACAAATTTTTATTAAGTTTGAAAACGGCCAATTAAATTCTCAGCACATAATTTACTTTTTGTTTTATGCTATTTATGTAATCTAGAAAAGAAATAGAGAAGAGGAAACATTCTGGTTAATATTCTAGACAGTACTGAAAAATAACCAATAAATGCTTTTCTTGCTTTATTTATTCTTATTTCAAGGGTATTATTAATATTTCATTTTGCTAAATAAGATATTTAAACGTTTTAGTTAAGACAGATATTGTAGCTGATTTCTTATCTACAGATTTGATTTAGGTATTTAGATATGACAAAAAAGGCAAAAAGAAAATAAGATGAATGGTAGAATCAGAACGAATATTAAAGGTGAAAACAGACTATTCAAAACCTGGTTTAGAGTTCTAACTGAACCTATGAGTGTTCAAAGTCTGTATCTCACTATAGATCAGAAATGTATAACAAAAGCTATTCTTAGACCCGGACTGAATGTTTTTACAAAGTACAAAAAAAGTCTTTATAATTCTATCAACATTGTAATAAAATTGGCTAAAATTCTGCTTGCTGAGTTTTGTCGCTATTCTGTACAACCATTAAGCTTTAATCTCGACAAACCCATTGAAATTTAACCTTTTTCAAATTTTATTTTAAGAATGAGAAAATTTAGACCTGGAGAGATTATGACAAAAGGATTAGCTTCAGTACCACAGTAAGTATTTGAGCTTCCCAAATTTCAATCCATGTCCTTTGCACTATGATCTGCTGATACTTGGGGATTCACAAAACCCAGTAGATTTGTCACTTGTAGCAAAATTACAGAGTTAAAAAATAACAATAATAAGCAAACAAAAATACCAATGTAAAGAGCAAGGATAATACATTAAGAAGTAAATTAGTAATGTATTTTGATTTGCTTTGGAATTTCATGTTTTAGGGGATATGCTCTAGATTTATTCTAAACAGTAGCAGCAAAATAATTTTCAGTTGAATATAAAATAAAAGCTAACAAAGAAACTAGATAGCAAGACTTATTTGCAAAATGTCATTTCCTTTTTTTGTGCTCCCACAGTACACTTCATACAACGATTAAAGCACTCATCATTTTTCTTGTAGTTAAGTTTATGGTATCCCTCTCTAGATAACAAG
>RJWJ010042514.1:0-13002 GCA_004363605.1 Indri indri | reverse complement strand
ACAGACAGTTTAATCCCAAAGTATTAATTCTTCTCTATATAATGCTGACTTGTCTTTCTTCAGGTATCCTAAATCTTCCTGTTTTCACTCAAGGTCCATCCACCTTGCTTTAACTTGCATTCCTTGCCCACTGCTTCCATTGATTCACTTTTCTCTGGATGGAGAGAACTCCTTGATTGGAAGCCATGAGAAAGGCTGAGGCCCATCACCAAACTATCAGCCACACATGCAAGGAAGAGTATGAGATTGTTAAACATCCGCAATCAACAAGGACTCTGTAAGCAGCTAGCCTCACTGTTACAGGAGACGCTGTTGAAAGGCTTCTTCTGCCATTTAGGTGATCATAAATCCTGCTGTTGAGGAAAACTAATATACATGAATTCAATTGAAATCAAAGTAAGGTGGTTTAGAATAAACAGCCTCTGGTATAAACTGGCTATAACCAAGTGACAAAGTGTGTGACCCAAAATGTGTGCTATGTGTAGATAGAAGACAGAGGAAAGTGGTAGTTAGAGTTTGCAGAAAGCATTAACAGAGAGGGTTTAAACGAGTGTTATACTATGAATAATAGCTAAGCTGCCGGAAAGAAATAAATAGTGAAGAATGTAATCAGGATGGGGAGAACATTATGAAAGAGAGACTTGAGAATGTAATTAAAATAACGTAAGCTTCAGTCGGAAAGGATAACATAAGAAGAGTAACGAGAGGGAAGGAGGCATAGAATGAAAAAGTTACCTAGACGTTCTGGGTTACACTGAATTTTAAGTTGAGAGGTTGGATATACGTATGATAGGACAGGGAGAATTGTAGGTTTAAGTCCAAGTCAGTTAGATATAAATGTTGGGCATCCATACCATTCGGATGCTATTAGGAAGCCCCATGAAATTTTCTTTGCAAAAGGTTTGACCCGGAAGTGTATTGAACTATCTCTCTCTCTCTCCCTACACACACGCACACGCACACACACACACACACACACATACACACACTTACACAAAGTGCATACTATCTCTTGAGCAGTATTTGTGAACTTCATAAGTTTCTCAGTCATTTCCATTTTGTATGTCTTTCTCTACTCATTTTTGTTCCTGTAACAGCCTAATTTCTCCTCTACTGACTCGTCCTCTACTTACTACTTCATCCTGATTCCGGCTAAAACCTTGTTTCTAATCCTGAACCCACCTGATGACTTCATACACTTAACTGCAAACCTCAGGCTACTCTTCATCCTGGCTCTGCTGGGTCCCTGGGATCTCTAGCCTCTTATTTTATGAACTGTTTCTGAAGGTAGCCCTCCATCTGTTCTAAACTACACACACAGACAGGATTTGATGACAAAATTCACTTCTATTCCATAACCGGGACTATAGAGCAATTCTTTTAAAAGTGGGGTAGCGATCCTATTCATCTTTGCACACCCAGTCTCCCAGGGACTGGCTTGAGACACATACTCACACACTGTACACACTGAAGATATACGATTTTTATTGGTCAATCATGCCTCAATAAAGCTGGAAAAATAAATAATATTGAGAATAAATGATGTAGGCTTTTAAGATTTAAGCCACTTCTCCATTAAACAAAAAATATTTTATAAATATGATCACAATCTTGACTCATTCAAGTATATCCTTTAGATATGTACAGTTTACTGTACATCAATCATATACCAATAAAGGAATCAAATGTATGTGTGGATCACCTGCTATGTGGCAGGAGCTTTACCACAAACTAAACAAGGATATAATGATGAAAAGATAGACTTCCTGTGCTGAGGGAACATGTAATAGAGAAGTATTACTAAAAGCAGGAATATAAAGTCAAACAGTTGACTTGGATGAGTCTGGGAATGTTTCATAGAAACACAGAACTAAGATGAAAGGATAAATTAGAACTTCTAAATGGACAGGTAGAGGGAGAGCATTCCAAACCAGGAAGAAAGGCATGTGCAAAGTGATCGAGGTATGACAATACCAGGTGTGTTCAATGTGGGTGGAGTATAAAGAATGAACGGCATTGCCAGTTCAAAAGGGCAAATGGTACTGCTAATGGCATAACATTGAGCTGAGGAGTACAGACTCATATTGAGCAATGAAACTGGAGTAATCGATGAGACTTATTTGACCCAAAAGAAAGAGAAAAATCAGAGGAGGACATGAGATAGATTTTGAAGGGGGCACAGAAATTTGACAAGGACAAAGGAAATTTGAAAGGACAAGCCTTTGCAAAGACAGGGAGGTGGTACGGATGCGCATTCTCCTCCGCCTTACCTAACATGTGATGCTTTTCATTTTTGCCGAGAGATCCACGAACAACAAGTTGAATGGGAGAAACATTTTTCCTGCTGGACATAGTGGATATGTGGAGTCATTTCTACACCCTGTCTGGAACTAGGTGAATTGTGTGAGGTTACACCCAGAAACTAGACTCGAGCTTGAACCAACTGAACTCTGTAGATAGATCGAGTTTCCCCTGCCCTTTTTGTTGTGGTGGTGGATTGTTAACAGTTATTGTAACTTAATTCTGAATCATTTTCACTTAACTTTCTTAATTATCCAAAAGTTTATTCATATTCATCATTTTATGCTGAGAGTTAGGTTTTGGATATGGCTTTTCATCTTCGTTGGACAGATAGTGAACCTGAGGTTCAGATAAAATGACTTGATCAGTATGACAAAGAAAATTAATCAGAGACACAAGAGGAAAACCCTATTGCCAGTTTTTTCCTGTGGCATGTTTAGTGTCTATGCTCAAAATAATAAAGCTAAAACACTCGCAGAATCCTATGTTTCTTGCTTTTTCCTGTATCAAAATTTTAGATTAGCTGTTTATTCTTTCTGAAAACTCCAACTATCAGAGAAAAAAAAAGAGAAAGTCAGATTTTAATAAATATGATTGTTACAATTACACATTTTGTGGGACATATGACAAGCTCTGTAATTAGCATGGATGCACAGCTCACTTATGGAGCCTCTCAATGGATTCAATAGGCTCTCTCTTGAAACATTCTTGTTGTACATGCTCAAAATAGAGAATACGAAAATTTGATTGGTTTTCTGTTTAATGTTTTTGTACTGTTCCTGATAACTTAAAATTATCCTGTAAATTGCATTTGACTGAAACACTGACTAAAACTCATGACACAGTGGCCTGAGCAACTGGCCATTGGAGAAGTAAGTCTAGGAGAATTTAATTTAGCCTTGGTCAAATACAGTCATGGTTAAATTTAGCTCTGAGTTAATCCTCCCCCTTTTTCCTTCCACATCCATAAACCATGTGATTTTTGTTCAATCACCAATCATTTTGTGTTTATCTTTGTCATTTGTTTTGTACTATAACTTTTGAAAGCCTTAACTAACCTTGATTCTTAATATGAGGAATTCCAAGGAGAGGGGTGGAATTAGTTTGTGGGTAATTCTCCTAATGTCTCTCAATCCCACCTGTATGTGCTCTCACCATCACCTGTCACCTGTTGCTGAGTCTTTCATAAATTTCTTGATGCATCCAGGAAAGTCACCCTGTGCTGGGCTCTGCATCCGCCACTGCCCCATCCTCTACCCCATTTAGCCTAAATTAACTTTGGAATTATTTACATGAAGAGTAATGAAAACCTCACTGAAAAGCCCTGCAACTGCAGTAAAGGCATTTCCGATACCTGGAAGGCTTTGAGAGAGAAAACAACTTTGGGACACAAAAGAGAATCAATTCTAGCATTGCCAAATTACTACTACCATTACTGCTATTATGTTAATAAGATTTTCACTTTAGAATAATTTTAAATTTACAGAAAATTATGAATATAGTGCAGAGATTTTCTTTTGTCATCTGTACTTTGAGGTTTTAGTCAAAAAATCTTTGCTCAGACCAATATTCTGAAGTGTTTCCCCAATGTTTTAGTATTACTAGTTTTATAGTTACAGGTTTTACATTTCAGTCTCTAGTCCCTTTTGATTTGATCCATATGCCATGCACACAGTGGCCTATTGTTAACATCCTACCTTAGTCTTCACTTAATGTCCTTTGTTATCTTCTAAAGTCCCATTTAGAACACCACATTACATTTAGTTGTCTCTTTAGGCTACTCTTGGCTGTTAGAGTTTTGCAGAGTTTCTGTATTTTTGATGACTTTGATAGTTTTGAGAAGTACTAGTCAGGTATATTGTAGAATATCCCTTATATTGAGTTTGTCTGTTGTTTTTCTCATGATTAGACTGGGGTCTTGGGGGGTTTGAAGGAAGACCATAAATGTCAGTGTCATTTTCATCACATTATATCAAGATTGCATACTACCAACATGACTGGTGATTGTTGATGTAAGCCTTAATCATCTGGTATCAGTAGTGTTTGTTAGTTTTCTCCTCTGTAAACTCACTCTTTTGTTTTTTTTTTTTTTCCTGTTAATGTATATTACTCTTTGGAAAAATAACTATGCACAATCCATGCTTAAGGAGTGGAGAGTTATGCTCTACCTCTCTAAGGGTAGACTATCTACATAAATTATTTTCAATTCTTCAGGGTAAGAGATTTGTCTCTTCTCTTTTCATTTACTTGTTAAATTGTTTATGCCTGTGTGGGCTCTCAGATATTTATTTTATACTTTGGGTTATAATGTAAAACTAATTTATTTATGTTGTTGCTTGAATCGTTCCAGCTTTGGCCATTAGGAACTCTTTCAGTTGACTCCTGTGTTCTTTGATATACATCCACCATTGCTTTTGTTTTTTCTTCTCTCTCTTTTTCTGTATCTTTCTCTCTCTCTTATTTTCTGACACCACGAGATAGTCAAGGATGATTTTGTATATTTCCTGTCCTATTTGTAGTATTAACTATTGATCCAAGGAGCTCTGATTTCATTTATTGTAGAATGGTACTATAAACCAGGATTTTGGTGCTAGGTCTGGCTATTTTTATTGAAATCTTTTTGCTTCTAAGCCTTGTCATCTAACAGAGCAAGACTATATATGCATGGGCTTATACATGTATCTATTAATGTATCTATATGTAGCCCTCTATATCTATAATAAGATCAGCATCAGTTCATATTGATGTCTACAATTTGAATCCATTGACATATGGATCATTCTGCCCTCTTCCTCTTGCTTATCTGTAAACTCCCACTGCAACAGCAAGAAACCTTCCACACTAACACGCCCCTGCCATCCATTTACTTATTCAATATGAGGACATATTCATAGTGGTTTCAGAATTCCAAATGTATCCATGGGGGATGCAAGTTTATCAACTTGATTAGAGTGCGTATGTACAGTTACTTTTATAAATTCCATTGATTTTCAAAGTCATTGAGGTCTTTACCATTTTTTCCCACCACTTTCAGTGGCATTATTTCATATATTTATAATTTATTTATATTGTCTTTTCACATTCTGCACTCTATTTTGAGACCTTCTCACCTACTAAATGATTTTTTTTTAAATTTTGCAAACATAATGTTCACTCTGCACTGAAAAGTTCTAAGGGTTTTAACGAGTGTACACTGTGATGTATCAACCATTGCAGTATCATTTAGAAGAGTTTCACTATTTTAACAAATCCTTTGTGCTTTATCTGTTCAACTCTCTCCCCCTTCCTTCTGTCAACCACCAATATTTTCACTGTTGCTATCGTTTTGCCTTTTCCAGAGTGTCATAAAATTGGAATCATATAGTGTTCAGTCTTTTTCAAATTGGCTTGTTTCTCTCAGTAATACATATTTAAAATTTAATTATGTCTTTTCACAGTTTGATAGTTTATTTATTTTTATCACTGATAAATGGACCATTGTGTGAATGTACCACTGTTTGTATAACCATTTACCTATTAAAGGAAATTTTGGTACTTTCCAATATTTTGGCCATTATGAAGAAAACTGCCATTAATGTCCATGTTCAGGCTTTTGTGCAGATATAACTTTTCAACTCCCTTTAGTAAATATCTGGAAGGATAATTGCTGGATCAGTAGGTGAGTCTACACCTAGCTTTGCAAGGAACTGCCATACAGTCTTTCAAAGCACCTGTACCATTTTGTATTTCTACCAACAATGAATGAGATTTCATCTTTCTCCACATCGTCACCAACAATTAGCATAGCCAGATTTTCAAATTTTTGCCATTCCAATAAGCATGTACTGGTATATCATTGCTTTCATTTGTAATTCACTAACGCCAAATGATGATAAGGTGAACATCTATTCATATCCTTATATTCCATTTGTGTATCTTCTTTGATGAGGTAGTTGTTCATATGTCTTGTTTATTCTTTAAAATGGTTTGTTTTGTGATTTTTAACTATTCTTTGTGTATTTTGGAAACAAGTCCCTTAATGGATATGTGTTTTGCCAATATCTTCTCCATGTCTGTGGCTTCTTTTTGATTTTCATTATAGTGTGTTATACAGAGCAGAAGTTTTTAATATTGATAAAATCCAATTTCAGATTTTTTCTTTCATTGGTGTTGTATCCTAAAACTCTTCACCACACCTAACATCACCTAGAATTTCTTTTATGTTTTTTTAAAAGAATTATTATAGTTTTGAATTTTAGATTTAGGTCTGTGGTCCATTTTGAATCAATTTTTGTGAAGGTTATAAGGTCTGTGTCTAGTTTCAATTTTTGAGAGGCGGGGTAAGGTGATATGGATGTTAAATTTTTGCAGCACTATTATTTGAAAAGACTATCTTTTCTCCATTTAATTACATTTGTTCCTTTTTCAAAGACCAATTAACTATAATTATGTGGGTTTATTTCTGGCTAAATATTCTGTTCCATTGATCTGTATGCATATTTTTTTGCTTATAATATGATGGTTTGATTATTGTAGCTTTATGTAAGTCTTAAAATCAGGTAGCATTAGTCATCCAACTTTGTTCGTCTTAAATATTGTATTACCTATTTTAGATATTTTGCCTTTCCATAGGGTAAAGTTTGTCAATATTTTAAAGATTTATTGCTGGAATTTGATTGGGATTGGATTAAATTTGTAGCTCAAATAGAGAAGTTGTCAGATTAGCAGTACCAATTTTTCTAATTCATGAAAATAGAATATCTCTCCATTTTTAAAGATTTTCTTTAACTTTTTTCACCAGAGTTATGTAATGTTTTTCATGTGGATTCTGTGCATATTTAGTGACATTTATACCAAAACATTTATTTTTTGGTGCTATGGTTAATTTGGTCATTTTAAAAGTATTTTAAAGTCTAATTGTTAATATTTGGTATATTAAAAAAAAATTGACCTTGTATATTAGCCTTGTACCTCAAGCACTGTAATTCTCACCACACTAGATATACTAGTTACTAGTTGCAGAAGGTTTATTTTTTTTTAATGAATTCTTTGTAATTTTCTATACAGATATTCATGTCATCTAAAAAAGCAAAAACCCAAAATAAAACAGTTTTATTTTTTCCTTCCCAGTGTGTGCTTATTTTATTTAATTTTCTTATCTTATTGCGAGTTAGGAGTTTTTATTTCTTTTGAGACAGGTTCTCATTCTGTCACCCAAGCTGGAGTACAGTGGCATGATCATAGCTCAGTGCAGCCTCAAACTCCTGGGCTCAGGTGATCCTCCTACCTCAGCCTCCTCAGCAGCTGGGACTACAGGTGTGAGCTGCCACACTCAGCAAATTTTTAAAAATCTTTTATAGAGACGAGGTCTCAGTATATTGCCCAGGCTGTTCTCAAACTCCTGGCCTCAAGCAATCCTTCTGTCTCGGCCTCCCAAAGTACTAGGATTAGAGGTGTAGGCGCCTGGACAGAACATTTATAACATTAAATTTATATGTTAGAAAGAAGAAAGTTCTAAAATAAAAAAAGGTAACATTCTACCTTAAAAAGTCAGAAAAAGAAAGGAAAAAGAAAGCCAATAGAAGCAGAATAAAGAAAACTATAAAGATAAGAAGTCAATGTAACTGAAAACAGAGCAGCCATAGAGAAAATTAATAACACCAGAAGATGCTTTAAAAAAATCAATAAAATGATGAAACTCTAGCAAGAAGGACAAAGAGAAAAAGCAGAGAGAAATTACTAATATCATCGATGAAAGAGGGGATGCCATCAAATAATCACAGATATTTCAGAAATAATAGGGAACACTATGAGAAACTTGATGTCTTTAAATTTGACAATTTAGACCAAATAAACCAATATCTTGAAAGACATAAACTACATTAACCCTAGGAAAGAAAGACAACCTGAATAGATAACCTATATTAAAATAAAACAAAACAAAAACATCTGATTTTATGGTTTTATAACTTTCCAAAAAAGAAAATATCTGAGCCCAGATTATGTCCCTGGTAAACATTACTAATAATTTAAAAGAAGAAATAATAGCATTTCTACACAACTTCCTCCAGAAAACAGAAGATGGAATACTTCCTAACTCATTTATGAGGCTAGCATTACCTTAATAACAAGACAAGGCAAAGATATTAAAAGAAATGAAAACTATAGATCAATATCCCTCATGAACATAAACAAATTTTCAACAGAATATTAGGAAATTATACTCAGTAATATAAAAAATAATAATAAACCTCAGTCATTTGGGTTTTATCTCAGAAACATGAGATTGAATTAGTATTTGAAACATCAGTAGGTGCTATAGACTTTCGGTGATGTTGTGTCCATCTAGGTTCACCAACTGTAACAGATGTGCCACCTTGCTGGGCTTGTTGCTAAGAGCGGAGGTTACACATGTGTGGGGGCAGGGCATATATTGGAAATATCTGCACCTTCTACTCAATATTGTTGTCAACTTAAAATTGCTCTTAAAAAAGGCTATTTTTTAAAAAAAGAAAAAAATAAGTAAAATCTCCCACTCAAAAGGACTAAGGAAGAAATTACATTATTATATCAACAAATGCATTTTTAAAAATTCAACATCAAATCATGAATAAAAACTTCTAGACAACTAGGAATGGAAGGGGTTCTTTAAGTTGATGAAGGTCACCTACCAAAATCAATGGCCAAAATGATACCCGATGATAAAAGCCTGAATATTTCCCCACAAGATTGTGAGTCAACATAAAGATGCTGACTCTCACCACTGTTAGTCAACATTCTATGGGAATTTCCAGTTAGCGCAATAAAGCAAGAAAAAATAAATAAAAAGGCATACATATTGGAAGGGTAAAACATAAAAATGTTCTTCTTTTCAGAAGAAGGAGATATGATTGTAGAAAAACTTAAAAAAATTACTTACACACACTGATAAACATATGTACATACAAGAATGTCTAGACCTTGGGAAGATCTCAAAGCATTATGCTGAATGAAAGAAATAAGTTTCAAAGGGATGCATACTTTGTGATTCCATTGACATGACCTTTTGGAAAACAGGAAACAACACTGACAGAGAACAGATCAGTGTTTGCAAGGGACTGGGATTGGGGAACTGTTTTCCTGGAGGCAGCACAGGAAGTTTTGAGGCATCATGGCATATGGCATCTACATCTTGGTAGTGGTGTTTGTTACATGATTCCATAAATGTGTCACAGCTCCTAATACTGTGCACTAAAATTTTACTGTATCAAATTGATAATAATTTTAAATGAAGAGATGAAAAGGATTCAAGTGAAATTCACTAATACTGAGCATAGAGAAAGAAGACTGAATATGTGTATAATAGGAATCACTGATTAAAAAATAAAGGACAAATAAAAACTAAAAACAATAGTTTAAGAAAATGGTACACAAATTTATACACACACACACATATTTTAAAATTGCATATTGAAAGAGCACATTGTATATCTGGGAATATCAACCTCTACTTTGAACAATAAACACCAAAGCATATTCAGCAAAAGTACTCAGGTTTAAGTAAAAACAAAACCAAAAAACAACCAAAAATACCTTTGAATACCTAGAAAATAAAAGCATGTGATTTATAAGGGAAATAAGATTAGATTATTATTAGCATTTTTACAATTTTTTTGTGCCATAAGAAAATGAAATTGCATATTAAGAAATGAAAAAAGAAAGTGTGAGTCAAGGATATTATATCCAGAAAAATTAACTCTCAAGTATAAAAAGTATTAACTGTTTTCTGAGTGCAGGAACAAAGGGAGTATTTTTCCAGTGAGCTTCTTCTAAGAAATCTACAGAAGAATGAACTTTAGACAATCAAAACAGGTAGAGATATTGACGTAAGATTTAATAGTGAGCAAAATATATATAGTCATTTGTAGAACTGAGAGAAATTATGGGCTAAGATGGAGAAAATGTAATTCTAATGACTGTATGTTTTTACAATATAGATAAAGTGCAAACATTAGAAAAAATGCGAAGAGAAAATGAAGAGTGCATACATAAACCTAATTTTCATGGTTGTTGTAATAGCATTGGTGGTAGTTTAATATTGTTATTCTGAGTCTGTTGTGTTTGTGGTATGTCATAAAACAAATGAGTAATTCTGGTATAGTTTAACTCTATCATCCCTCTGTCTTTGAGAAGCAGGATTGTTTGTAAGGAAGAATCCTTTCTTCCCTGTGTGGAATAAAAGAGACATGAATGTAATTTTAAAAGTTTAAATAAAAATTCTGTACTCTGAAATTTTAATCGAAATATACATATAAACCCATGAGGCAGTTTATTTGATATTATATATATATAATATATATATAATATACATATATATATATATAAATGAAGTACATATTATACATTTATATCAATCCATTAGTAATGGGCATCCTTAGTACCCAGGTTGTGGCTTTAACGTACCATTTCTTACTAAAAAAATAATCAGAGATCAATGGCAAAATAGCTGATTCATCCAGGTACCACCTAAAAAAGGCTCCCATTGGCCAAATTTCGGCCAATGTATATTTCTATAATCATAATATCACAATGAAACGAAACCCATCAAATATGTTCAAATCCATGATTTCATAATGATATTTTTAAGATTGCCACCTTCAAAGGATGATAGGATACCAATTCTTTACCTTAGAAACTGCTAAACACGGGGCAATAATCAAGTGCTTATCCTCTCTTTTCTATATGAACTTGTACCACTGGGTAACTAATTAATATATGATGGAACTTGTCTCCTTATAAAAGTGTCACAACTTATACAAAAAAACATAAATGATAAAATTAGAATATCCCTATTTTGCAACTTTTGTTTAATAAATAAAGACATTAACCATCAATGGTTGCTAAGTTTATAAAAAGAGAGATGACCAGACATTATATGCCTCACATAGACTTACAAACTGCCTATAGTTTTACCAACAGGATCTAATCTTAGTCTGATCCAATATCTGGATCCAGCTGTCCATTGGCTGTAAAGGACTTGTTGAGTTGATGAACTGCACATGTGTGCAATCAGCAACACCCAAACTGGGAGAAACTCTACAGGTCCAATGATCCAAGTTCTTTAACGTATGAAAGGGATAGGGAGGAAATCTGTACAATAAAAGAAACTTAAAAAACTATTAAAATTAATAATAGGAGCAAGATAAACTGTAGTACCTGCTAAAACATATTTGAATTATAAATCTATAAATATGCAAGGAAGACATTACTTGGAAATGTCAGGACAATAGATACTGTTGAAGAGAGCACTGTGATTGGGACCAGACACATTGGTAGGTAGCTGCTGGAAATTTATAATTCTTGACCAGACTGGGGTTTGCTTTACAAAATTCACTAACCCATAGTTTCAGTGTTATTTTGTCTGTATTTTATTTTAGAATAAATCATTATAATCATTTTTTTTTTCCAAGATGGAGTCTCACTCTGTCACCTGGGCTAGAGTGCTGTGGCATCAGCCTAGCTCACATCAACCTCAAACTCCTGGGCTCAAGCAATTCTCGTGCCTCAGCCTTCCAAGTAGCTGGGACTACAGGCGCATGCCACCACACCCAGCTAATTTTCTATTTTTCAGTAGAGACAGGTGTCTCACTTTCGCTCAGGCTGGTCTCGAACTCCTGAGCTTAAGCAATCCTCCCACCTTGCCTCCCAGAGTGCTAGGATTACAGGCGTGAGCCACGGCACCCAGCCCGCTGTAATCATTTTCTTAAAAAATGGTTTCAAAGTATTTCTTATTTCCCTAAGGGAAAATAAGATTCTCACTATGTGTATTGAACAAAAAAAATTTGTATCCATTTTTAAATGGATACCTTGAAGGTAGAGACAAAGGACCTTTTATTAACAAGGACATTTGTGAGCACTTGCTAGGTACTCGGCACTGTGCTAAGCCCTGTTTGTGCATTATGTTCATTTCATTCTCTCAGCTCCCTTAAACCCTGCATTTTATATATACTGGTACATAAACTGGGTGCAGGGAGGCTAGATGACCTACCCCTAATCACACAATGAGTTAATTAACAGAGTCAAGACCCACTCGGGTTGCTGGATTGCAAACCCTAGGCTGTGATCCATTTCACTATATAAATCCCTCTTTGGAGTCACAGAGGGCCTTAACTTACATAGAAAATAGAGTCAGGCAAAGGATATCAGACGAGTCCCTTCAATACATTTGAATAGAATATATTTTTGGTACCATGCATAGACAATGCATTGCCTCTCATTTACATCTCTTCAAACTACAGCTGCCCATCTCTAAAGAAACCCTAAAAACTGAAACACGCAAACACGACAAATTTTTAATCATGAAGCACAGATAATATCCCTACATTATTTTACTCAGAAAATTAATTATTTCTTTTCAAGTCCCTGTTTTAGGAAATTTTTATATTTGTGTTTGGTCTGATATAACTGCAGATTTCTCATCTGCTCTATCTTGAAGTCTGGACCAGAGGAAAAAACCCCAAACATTTTATCAAAGTGACAAGACAATGATCCACCATGTATCTTGGCTGCAAAAATATGTTATTAGATTCAATTTATCATGAAAAATTGCTAGATTGTGAGAAGGCTGAAATGGCAGCATGGCAAGAGTGCAGCTCTTTGGTGCTAATTATCTTAAGAGTTGACCTTCCAGGTCACCCTAAACCCTGTATTAATTCAGGAGGAGGTTGTAGATGGCCAACTCAG